>CM077165.1:21958483-22135935 GCA_039583875.1 Platanthera guangdongensis
TATTCAGATTGTTCGCATGAATAGTCTATTTCTTTTTGTTCTGTTGTGATGTATGTGTATACATGTGTGGATTTATACATGTTTATGTTACCCTGTTTTACATTATCATGATTTACATCATTTTGTAATTTTTAATTAGAATGGTGCTATATCATGGATTACGGGTACAGACTCTCCAAATAGGGGAGAGCCTTGTTGGGTACATTGGTTAAATGTACCTGATTTGAAGAAGCCTCACCCAAACTCAATGATATACATCATAATGTATTTGATGTATGTTGAGTTTACTTGTGCAGGTTAAGTAATCACTGGACTGAAGCAAAAAGTTTCTAAGTCCATGTGTCGACACCAGAGGAAAGTGTCGACACTTAAGAAGACTTGTGTCGACACCCAGACAAGCAGTCGACACTTGGAGTCATTGTGTCGACACCTGGGATGCAGAGTCGACACCAGACAGAAAGTGTCGACACTTGGAGCTGTGTCGACACTCAGTAGAAAAGTCAGAGAAGCTGTGTCGACACAAGGAGCTGTGTCGACACCAGTGAAGCTGTGTCTACACCAGAAAGTGTCGACACTTGGAGCTGTGTCGACACTCAGCAAAAGTCTGCAGAGACTAAGTTAAAGTGTCGACACTAGACAAAGTGTCGACACTCAACAGAAGAGTAAAACATGAAGTAAGTGCACGACACCAAGACAATGTGTCGACACTCACTGGTAAGACTCAACACTTGAAGAAAAGTGTCGACACAGAAGCTGTGTCGTCAACACTTAGCAAAGAACAGAAATCTCCAAAATTATTCTAAGTACAAGTGTCGACACTAAGGGAATGTGTCGACACTCAGCTGAAGTCTCAACAGAAGAATCAAGTGTCGACACAAGGAGCTGTGTCGACACTCAGCAAGTATCAACATAGAAGACTATGTGTCGACACCAAGAAGCAAGTGTCGACACTTAAAGATTCAACACAAGAAGTTGTGTCGACACAAAGGGATGTGGTCGACACTTAGAAGAATACAGTAAAAGATAGAAGATCAAGTACTTGTGTCGACACTCAATTTCAGTGTCGACACCTGAAGAAGAATCTGTGTCGAGACATACAAGGAGTTGTGTCGACACCTTGTAGACTTGTGTCGACACTTACACAACATGTGTCGACACTTGGACTATAAGTGTCGACACTTAAAGACAGAAAGTCTCGACACTTTCAGACAGTTAGAGATTTTCAAGAAATGACTGGATGACTTGACAGCTGCCGTTCCAGCCGGTCTACAGCACCTGTCAGAGATGTCAGAAGACAGTTATGAACGGACCAGCCGGTTACCATGAAGAAGGCCTATAAATAGGCACTACAGTTTACAGAAAAGAGAGTTCAGGTGTTGAAAAACAAGTTGTTAAAGTGGTACATAGAGTATCAAACACAAGAAGATCTTGCAGTCCAAGTGCAGATCTAAGAAGTTGGAGAGAGAGGGCTCCATCCAAGAAATCAGCCTTTGGAACTAGGCTGAAAAGAGGGTTCAGATTTATTCTGAATTCTAAGTGGCAGAGGTCAAGGAACAACTGCAGGAGGATTCATTCTTATTCAGTTCACTTTCAAGAAGCTTTGAAGAAAGCTAAGTCAGATTGGAATCCAGCTGAGTTCTTCCAAGAACTCATCAAGAAACTCTCAACTCCCCTCTTTTGTTTCTGAGTTGTAGAGTTAATATTTGTAAAATTTTTAACTTGTAGGATCCGTTGGATCTGAGTGAATTGTAAGCCTGTATTATAAAGGCTGAGGGTAGGGCTTGAGAGCCTGAGTGTAGGAGATTGAAATCTCTGAGTGTAGGCCTTGTGGCTGAGTGTAGCCTTGATTGGCTGAGTGTAGGCCTTTGTGGTGAGTAAGGCTTTGGATAAAGCTGAGTTGTAAGGCTTGGGCCTGAGGTGTAGGAACCAATTTGGGTTCTGAGACAGTGGAGAAGTTTGACCGAATCTAGTACACTGCTAGATAGGCGAAGGGGGAAAGTGGATGTACCCAAAGCTTGGGGAACCACTATAAATCATTGTGTCTGCTGTGCTGTGATTATTATTTTGCGTGTATGCTTTGTTATTGCTGTGCAAAAGTAGTTAGAAATCTGTGATATAACTGATGCTGCCATTAAAGTTCAAAAGGATTAGGTCACCTATTCACCCCCCCCCCTCTAGGTGTTTAGGTACCATATCTTTCAAGTGGTATCAGAGGGAGGTTCCTCAAAAGGACTAACAGTCTGAGGAGATCCTGATTGGCAGATTCAGTGTAAGGCAACATACAGATTCAAGAAAATACAGATTCAAGAAAATCAAGAAACATGGGTTACTCTGAGAATCACAAGGAATTGGGCTCCATGAAATTGCCCATATGCAGGAAAGAGATCTTTGGGATCTGGAAGGAAAGGGTAAGGCTGTTTATGGAGGCCTCAGACCCTAGAATCTACATCACAGTAAAGGAAGGGCCTTATGTGCCCATGAAGATTTCAGTTCTAGATGCAAATCAGAGAACTCCAAAGGATTTCTCTGAGATGACTAAGGATGAGATTGTCTAGCCACCATGGACAAGAGGGCAAAACATTATAGTAAGTGTCATAGATGATGCAACATTTCAGAATCTTATACACTGTAAGACAGCCAAAGAGATGTGGGACACTCTTATAGTGTATATGGAAGGATCTGAAGAAGTTAGACAAGATAGAAAATCCTTGCTAAATCAGGAGTATGAGAGTTTTAGACAAGGAAAGGGTGATAGCATAACTGAGTGCTATAAGAAGTTCTACAGAATAGTGAATGAACTCATGTCTTATGGAAGAGAGTTCAGTAACTATGAACTAAATGACAAGTTCCTAAGGTCCCTAACCAAAGATTGGGACACCAAGATCTGTGCCATAAGAGAAATGACTAAGTTGGGGGAAATTCCTCCTCCTACACTGTTTGGCAAGTTATTGTCTTATGAAGATGCAGTTGACAGTGAGAAAAGAGAGAGAAATCAACAAGAACTGAGCACAAAGAAAGAACAGTACCTTCAAGACAGAAGCCTCCAGGAAGTGCAAAAATAAGTCATCAACTCCACCTCCAAAGGTAGTTGAATCTGAGTCAGATGAGTCAGTCAGCACCAAATCTGCAAGCAGTGAAAGTGATGAAGACTTTGCTGCTTCACTAGACACTTTCAGAAAATTCTGAAGAAGAAACAGTGGAGGTCAAGCCTCTACTTCAAAAGGAAAGGAAGATTTTTATCAGATAAAAAGGCTTCAAAGAAGGACAGGAAGAGGACAAAATCTAGCAAGACAACTGGTTCAAAGATTGTGTGCTATTGCTGCAATAGACAGGGCCATGTTATTGCAGACTGTCCTGAAAAGAGGAAAGAATCTAGTGACAGGAAAAGACTCATTTCAAAGGCAAGAAAGAAAAGTCTTTTGTTGCTAAGAAGAGAAGACTCTATCAGATATCTCTTCTTCAGAAACTGAGTCTGAGGCTGAGGCCTACATAGGGCTGTTTGCTGAAGAAGAAGAAGAATTCATGCAGATAATGGAGTCTATCTATGAACAAGAAGACTGTCAGTGCCAAGGACTGATGGCATTGACTGAGAGTACCAAAATCCTGGAGCAGCCAGGACCCAGTAAGGTACAAAGTTCAACTTAGTTCAGTTTCTTGTTCTAGTTCAGAATCAGATTCATCTTCATCAAGTGATGAGAATGTATCTGAGTCTGAGGATGATATTCATCAGCTTATAGATGAATATAAGGTGCTGTTGCAGGCTTACAAGAAAAGCAAGTCCCTAGCCAAAAGTCAGGCAAAGGAAATTGCTGATCTTAAAGCTGCTGCAACAGATTTGAGAAGCAATTGATCAAAGCTGAATGAGATAGCCAGGCTGAAACACATAACTGTGATTCAGATGGGGACTATCACCTTAAGAATGATCAAATCAAGAGTCTGGAGATCAATCTTCAGAAAGAGAGAGAGCTTGTTGCTAGGTTTTCTAAACCTAAGTCAGTGCTACCTTTAATTGATGAATTTGTTCATCATAAAGGCAAGGCTGGACTGGGCTTTATTAGACCTGCAGGGACTGAGCAGTCCAAGTCTAAGTCCAAGGGCAAAGCCCCAACATTCAACAAGTCTGCTGTAGAAAGACAGCCAAGACAGTACCTAAGCAAAGGTACAATAAGTTTGAATGCTGGTGCTGTGGCAAGGTTGGCCATTTTGCAGTGGACTGTTGGCACAATGTTAGTGCCAAAGTGAGTAGCAAGCTACCTGGTGGAAGCCAGTAGGTAGCTTTGTCAAGTTGCAGACTAACAAGTACCAAGGACCCAAGAATCTTTTGGGTTCTAAGGTTCATTAATCTGTTTTGCAGGTGAGTCCAAGTGGCCATACCCCAACATGGTACTTGGACAGTGGATGTTCCAGACATATGACTGGAACTAGAGGATTACTAAAGGACTACATTCCAATAAAAGATGGTCCAAAAGTCACCTTTGGTGGTTCTGAAAAAGGAATCATCAAAGGATTTGGTAACATTTCTAGCAACTTGGTTACCATTACTCAAGTGGCTTATGTTAAAGGGTTGAAACACAACCTAATAAGTATAAGTCAATTAAGTGATGTAGGGTATGACATCTCATTTGTTAAAAATGGTTGTCATATCAAGAGGTCAAGTGATCAAGAGATCATTTTGACAGGTTATAGGAAGAGGAATGTCTACTGCCTAGACATTATGATTGAGAACAATGGTTCATTGTTTGTCTTGTAGCTGATGAGACAGTCTCTCATTGTGTCAAATGGCACAAGAGGCTAGCCCATCTTAACTACAAGACTATTAGCAAACTCTTTAGCAAAGAGTTAGTGAGGAATGGTCCTCAAGTTAAGTGTGTTAAAGATGGTATTTGCTCAGCTTGTCAAAAGGGCAAGCAGACTAAATCCACCTTTAGAAGCATAGAAAACAAAGATGTTGTGAGGTGTTTATACCTCTTGCACTTGGATCTCTTTGGTCCAATGCCAGTTCACAGCTTAGGTAGGAAGGTCTATACCTTTGTAGTTGTAGATGACTACTCAAGGTTGTTTTCTGGGGTTCTTCTTAAGACAGAAATCTGAAACACCTAGTGTCTTCTATAGCTTTGTCAAGCAAATTCAGAATGAACTAAATAGTACAGTGGTCAAAATTAGAAGTGACCATGGTACTGAATTTCAGTCTGATAGCATGACAAAACTATGTGAAGACTTTGGGATATTTCAAGAATTCTCTTCACCTAGAACACCTCAGCAAAATGGCATTTTGAGAGAAGAATAGAACCTTGATAGAGGCTGGTAGGACCCTATTAAGTGATACATCACTGCCAGAGTATTTCTGGGCTGAAGCAGTTAATACTGCATGCCATGTTATAAATAGGGCTACCATCACTAAAGGCTTAACAAGACCCCCTATGAAGTTGTGAAAGGCAGGAAACCAAACCTATCCTATTTCAGGATCTTTGGTTGCAAATGCTTCATACTTAACAATGGGAAGTCTTACTTAACTAAGTTTGCTGCCAAGTCCCAAGAGGGAATTTTTGTGGGTAGTACACAATAATAGTAAGGCTTATAGAGTCTACAACTTGACTACACAAGTTGTAGAAGAATCTGTGCATGTAGTTTTTGATGAGACTAAACTTATTAACAATGAGTTGTCTAGTAGTGTATGCAGCCCCACAGGTTTAACAAAGAAATGGACAAGCTTACTATAGAAGAAGTGCCTGCTGCAAGACAGCAAGGAGAGGAGAGTAGCTGTTGTCCAGGGGGAGAACTACATGTGCCAATTACTGATGAAGTACCAAGGAATACAGCATGATGGAGATGCTGAAGAGGTTCAACCAGAAGTTAGGATGCCTCCAGCCAACAGGCATCTAGAGAGATCATCCAGTAGAGCAGATTATTGGAGATCCAAGACAAGGAGTACAAACCAGGAGCAGATACATAAATGCATCAATCTACTCCAGCTTTCTGTCACAAGTTGAACCTAAGAAATTTGAAGAAGCAATAATGGATCCACAATGGACTGAAGCAATGCAAGAAGAGCTTAATCAGTTCAAGAGGTGCAAGGTCTGGGAATTAGTTCCTAAACCTAAAGACCACAATATAATAGGAACTAAGTGGATCTACAGGAATAAGATGGATGAACAAGGGGTCATCATTAAGAATAAGGCTGACTGGTTGCTAAAGGATATAGGCAAGAAGAAGGTATTGATTTTGATCAAACCTTTGCTCCAGTAGCCAGACTGGAAGCCATAAGGATGTTCTTAGCCTATGCAACCTATCAAGGATTCAAGGTTTACCAAATGGATGTCAAGTCAGCATTCCTAAATGGTAATCTTAAGGAAGAAGTCTATGTGGAACAGCCTTCAGGTTTGTTGATCCAACTCTACTCATCAGACTTCTTATATGGGTTAAAGCAAGCCCCTAGGGCTTGGTATGAAACCCTATCTAGTTTCCTCATTGAGAACAAGTTCTCAAGGGGGAAAATAGATAAGACTCTATTCCTTAGGGAATCTAGAGGCAAAGTAATACTAGTCCAAATATATGTAGATGACATTATATTTGGGTCTACTGAAAGCAGCCTTTGCAAAAAGTTTGCAAAACTTATGCAAGGTCAGTTTGAGATGAGTAGTATGGGAGAGCTGAAGTTTTTCTTGGGTCTCCAAGTTAAACAGACTGAGAGTGGTTTATCCATTGTCAGTCCAAGTTCACCCTAGAACTCATAAGGAAGTATGGTATGGATTCATCCAGCACCATGAAGACTCCTATGGGGTCAAGTATGTCTCTTAGCAAGGATGATGCAGGGAAACCTGTAGATGAAACCTTGTATAGAGGGATAGTTGGCTCCCTATTATACTTGACTGCTAGTAGACCTGACATCATGTATGCTACATGTGTTTGTGCCAGGTATCAAGCCTGCCCTAAAGAGTCTCATTTGACAGTCAGTCAAAAGAATACTGAGATATCTAAAGGGCACTCCCTATCTAGGCCTCTGGTACCCTAGGAATGGAGATTTTGATCTAACAGGTTATTCAGATGCAGACTTTGCAGGATGCAAAGAAGATAGAAAGAGCACTACTGAACCTGTCAATTCCTAGGTGGGAGACTAATTTCATGGAGTAGCAAAAGCAACCAGTGTGGCTATCTCCACAGCAGAGTCAGAGTATGTGGCTGCAGGAAGTTGCTGTGCTCAACTTCTGTGGATACAACATCAGCTAGAGGACTATGGATTTCAGGTAAGTAGAACTCCACTTTTCTGTGATTCTACAAGTGCTATTTCAATAGCTAATAACCCTGTATCTCATAGTAGAACTAAACATATTGAAATTAAATATCATTTTCTTAGGGAGCATGTAGAAAGAGAAGATATTTTATTAGAATATGTTAAAACTGATAATCAAGTAGCTGATATGTTTACTAAGCCCTAGAAGAAGCTAAGTTCAATAGATTCAAAATTGAACTAGGAATGATAAACTTAGAGTAAGTTTACAGAATAAAATTGGTAAGTAAAAAGGTGTCGACACATAGACAAGTCTATGTCGACACAGTATAGTAGTGTCGACACTTCAGGAAATAAGTGTCGACACATCTAAGATGTTGATGTCGACACTTCAGAATGTTGGTGTCGACACATGTCCAGTAGGTGTCGACACATCCAATGTGGTGTCGACACTTAAGTTTTACTCAGAATTTTCTAAGTAAAGTCTCGACAATGTGTCGAGTTATGTTGTGTCGACACATAACCAAGTGTCGACACATAAAATCTGTGACTAAACTTGTGTCGACACATATGTGTCGAGACATTATAAGTCAGTGTCGACACTTATTGCCAGTGTCGACACATTTAAGTTAACTATCCCCCTGTTCATCTTCAAAATCAGAAAGGTATAAATAGGGTTCAGTCTTTGTTTGTCGACACGCTTTCAAAGTTTCGAGACCAAAACTACTGTGCCGACACCTCTCTCTTCTCAGACAAATTCTACAACCCTAATGCGCCTAAGCTAGAGGAGAACATCAACGAAGGATATGAGCTGGTGCGCGGCGCTTTCGACGATGCTGATGCAGAAATCCAGGCGGTCGTAACCCTAGTTGCTGATTCAGGTTAGAATACTTAGTTTCTGAACCTACAAAGATTTGGAAGAAAGCGGTCTTGAATTCTAAATGGAGCTGAAGTAGATGAGTCTGGATACAGAATCAAATCCAGAGTTCATGGAACGAAGGTCAAGGTATCACCAAAGAGTCTAAGGAAGATTCTACAGCTTCCAAAAACTCAAGATGAAGAAGAAGTTACTGCATCCAAGACCAGGGAAGCTCTAACCTGGTGTGGTCTGTATCCTAAAATGAAGATAGTTCTGTTTTAACAGAAAGGCATGAACAGCCAAGGAAAATTCATGTCTGAGATTGTTGGTAAGGTCTTACTCAGCAAGCCTGGAGGGCATGACAGAGTGCTGCCTATATGTTTGGAATAATGACAAGGATATCTTCTCTCTTAAGACTGACTGGTCTATAGTAGTTTATGAGAAAATCAAGGAAAGCTTGAAGAAGCCCAATCTGGGCAGAATCTTAAGTCTCTACCTAGCTTGTACCATACCAGAGGTAATGAATACTGCTGCTGGAGCAAGATAAATCATATGAGGAAGATGGATCAAAGGATCTTTTCTAGATGGGACAGGGTGTTGTCAAAGGAAATGCCAACCCCTGAGAAGGCAGTTACTGAGAAGGATATTCCTCAAAGAAAAAGAGAAAAACTGCTCCAGTGGCACAAGAGTCCTCAGCAGTTCTGAAAGTGAAGAACAAGTTGTTTTCACTCCAGATGACCAAGAGGAAGAGACTGCAGTGAAATCTCCTGCTCCTCAAGAGGCTGCTGAGATTCCAGGGGGAGCTGCCTCAAGCTAGCCCCATCCACAAGGATCACAGCCAGGGGGAGCCTCCAGTTATAGAAGAACCTCTACACTGGAAAGTGAGCAGCCACCACCATCATACAAGAGGTACTCACTGACCTAAATACTTTAGAATATCTTATAGAAGATGCTGATTTATCTGATGTTCCTCAGCAAACTCAGCTGGATAGTCCAATACCAGATGTTGTTGAAGATGACACATCTGCTGTACAAGTGATTCCTGATCCAGTGTTGAAGAGCAAAGACTGTCTCCAGCTCCTTCACCACCAGAATACACAATGGAAGATTTATTCCTAAATCTGGATCAAGCAGATTTTGACAAGGAAACAGATACTACTGAGAATAAGAATGCTGCTACTGAGGGGGAGCAAGTGCAAGTTCTGGAAGAGCCTAAAGGCAAGAAACTGAGAAGGCCACTTGATGTGCAACCTGAGAAGCATTCAAGCCCTAAGGACAGGGTTGACATAGCCAGCACTTCTGCCTCTGAAGATGAGGAGAGTGCTAGGGCAAAGAATAAGAAACTGTATGTCTTCAAGAGAAGAAGTCAAAGTTATAAGAAAGCTCTGCAATCTATTGCCCCAAAGCCTATAGTTCAGCAAGCTCCAACTGTTGATTATAGTGCTTTGATGATTGCCATGCAGATTAAATTGGATGAACAAAGAAAAGCCATAGAAGCTTATGTGGATGAAGGGCAGAAATCCTTACAATTTGATCTAGCCCAGAACATCAAGTCTATAAGGTTTGAAATGAACCTTAACAAGAAGGAGATGACAGGACTGTTTTCACAAAGGTGGAAATGCAGTGGTATACTTGGCCACACACCAAGAGAAGATCAAAGCACAAGTAGATGATATAGCATTGAAGCAAGGATATGTTCTTGAAATCAACTAAGGAATGAATGACAACTTGACTGCTTCTCATAATGCTATAGTCACTGAATTGAAGAACAAGGCTGCTGAACCTTCTACATCTACTGCTGCTGCTAAAGCTGATTTGATAAAGTATTCCAGGAAGAACTTTCTGCTGTAAAGACTGCAATCCAAGCCTCCCAGAAAGCCAATCTCTGAACAACTTCAAAAGCTCAAACCATCTTTAAAGAGGGAATCAGATACTTGGATAGTCAAATAAGATTTCAAAGGATGATGTCAGAGATCATATGGCTAGAGAAGTCATAAAGGGGAGAGAGTTTAGTCAAAGCTAGAGCTCTGATCATGCCAAATGGATATCTAATTCCATCAGAGCTACACTGGGCTATCCTCCACTCTGTGATGATGACAATGTGCTGAATCTGGATTCAAACTGCATATCTTGGAGGTGAGCAACCAGAGTAGCTCAAGTGATCTACCCTCCACCAGATTTTGACATGTTGCAAGCTGATATTCATCAGATGTATAGCCCAACTGAGGGAAGTCTAATGTATTCTGGATAAAGTGGTTCAGCCTATACTGAAGCCATGCAAGAGGCATTACAGAAGGAGGAAGAGACAAGGTTGTCTAAGAAGAGGTTTAGGGAACAAGCAGAACAAAGGCCAGACTTTGAACAGTGGAGCCCTACCTCTAGGAATATAATATTAACTGCCTGGAAAGCTGCCAAGGATAAACTCATGACAGGAACAAGTGGTTTTCTGAAGCTGAATGGAGAAAACATGAGATCAGGCAGGAAGCAATAGTTCAGTATAGAAGGAAGGCAAAGATGGAAAGCTACCTCCTACTGTAGTGGAGCCTAGCAAGTACTTTCCTAAGCCATACCATTATTTTGAGAGACAGAAGATCAAAGCTGAAGAGCTCAAAAAGAAAGATCTAAAAGGCAAGAAGCCTGCTGATGCTGAAACTGCTGATGCCCCTGTCAAAGCTCAAGTTCAAGCTGGCAAGGGAATAGTTATCAAGGAACCTGAACAGAAATAATTAAGAATTTACTTGAAGATTATTTTGTAATCTTTTGAATGTAAAACATTTTTGTAAACTACTGAGAATGTATAAGACAAATGTTAGAACAATATGTGATCAATATTTCATGATTGTTCTGTGAATATGTCTATTTCTTATTTGTTCTGTGTTGATGTATGTGTATACATGTGTGATTTATACATGTTTATGTTTACCCTGCTGTACATTATCCTGCTTTACATCATTTTGTAATTTTTAATTATGAATGGTGTATCATTGACTAAAGGTTATGACTTCTCCAAATAGGGGGAGATTGTTGGGTACATTGGTTAAATGTACCTGATTTGAAGAAGCCTCACCCAACTCAATGATATACATCATAATGTATTTGATGTATGTTGAGTTTACTTGTGCAGGTTAAGTAATCACTGGACTGAAGCAAAAAGTTTCTAAGTCCATGTGTCGACACCCAGAGGGAAAGTGTCGACACTTAAGAAGGCTTGTGTCGACACCCAGACAAGCAGTGTCGACACTTGGAGTCATTGTGTCGACACCTGGGATGCAGAGTCGACACCAGACAGAAAGTGTCGACACTTGGAGCTGTGTCGACACTCAGTGAAGAAAAGAAAGTGTCGACAGAGAGCTGTGTCGACACCCAGTGAAGCTGTGTCTACACCAGTAAGTGTCGACACTTGGAGCTGTGTCGACACTCAGCAAAAGTCTGCAAAGACTAAGTTTAAAGTGTCGACACTAAGAACAAAGTGTCGACACTCAACAGAAGAGTCAACACATGAAGAAAGTGTCGACACCTAGGACAATGTGTCGACACTCAGCTGAAGACTCTACACTTGAAGAAAGTGTCGACACAAGGAGCTGTGTCAACACTTAGCAAAGAACAGAATTATCTCCAAAATATTTAAGTACAAGTGTCGACACTAAGGGAATGTGTCGACACTCAGCTGAAGTCTCGACAGAAGAATCAAGTGTCGACACAAGGAGCTGTGTCGACACTTAGCAAGTATCAACATAGAAGACTATGTGTCGACACCAAGAAGCAGTGTCGACACTTAACAGATTCAACACAAGAAGTTATGTCGACACAAAAGGTGATGTGTCGACACTTAGAAGAATACAGCTAAAGATAGAAGATCAAGTACTTGTGTCGACACTCAATTTCAGTGTCGACACCTGAAGAAGAATCTGTGTCGAGATATACAAGGAGTTGTGTCGACACCTTGTAGACTTGTGTCGACACTTACACAGCATGTGTCGACACTTTGACTATAAGTGTCGACACTTAAAGACAGAAAGTCTCAACACTTTCAGACAGTTAGAGATTTTCAAGAAATGACTGGATGACTTGACAGTTGCCGTTCCAGCGGTCTACAGCACCTGTCAGAGATGTCAGAAGACAGTTATGAACCGGACCAGCCGGTTACCATGAAGAAGGCCTATAAATAGGCACCTACAGTTTACAGAAAAGAGAGTTCAGGTTGTTGAAAAACAAGTTGTTAAAGTGGTACATAGTGTATCAACACAAGAAGATCTTGCAGTCCAAGTGCAGATCTAAGAAGTTGGAGAGAGAGGGCTCCATCCAAGAAATCAGCCTTTGGAACTAGGCTGAAAAGAAGGGTTCAGATTTATCTGAATTCTAAGTGGCAGAGGTCAAGGAACAACTGCAGAAGGATTCATTTATTCAGTTCTACTCAAGAAGCTTTGAAGAAAGCTAAGTCAGATTGGATCCAGCTGAGTTCTTCCAAAAACTCATCAAGAAACTCTCAACTCCCCTCTCTTGTTTCTGAGTTGTAGAGTTAATATTTGTAAAATCATTTTAACTTGTAGGATCCGTGGATCTGAGTGAATTGTAAGCCTGTATTTATAAAGGCTGAGGGTAGGGCTTGAGAGCCTGAGTGTAGGAGATTGAAATCTCTGAGTGTAGGCCTTGTTGGCTGAGTGTAGGCCTTGATTGGCTGAGTGTAGGCCTTTGTGGCTGAGTGTAGGCTTTGGGAAAAGCTGAGTTGTAAGGCCTGGGCCTGAGGAGTAGGAACCAATTTGGGTTCTGACACAGTGGAGAAGTTTGGCCGAATCTAGTACACTGCTAGATAGGCGAAGGGGGAAAGTGGATGTACCCAAAGCTTGGGAACCACTATAAATCACTGTGTCTGCTGTGCTGTGATTGTTATTTGCTGTGTATGCTTTGTTATTGCTGTGCAAAAGTAGTTAGAAATCTGTGATATAACTGATTGCTGCCATTAAAGTTCAAAAAGGATTAGGTCACCTATTCACCCCCCCTAGGTGTTTAGGTATCATATCTTTCAGACATGTTGAAACCTAAGCAAAAATTATTCTCAAGCACAAATCCCACATCACAAGTTCAGAATGAAGTCCACAAGAAGAGTGGAGAATACAACCGAGCGCACTAAGGCTTTCCGAGATTCTCGGCCGGATTGAAGGGTTGTCAATCCTTATCCGAGCTCGGTCTTTGGATGTCGTCCGTGATCCAGAAGGGATGTCACTTCCACCCTATAGCCCGTCTTCTTCGTGTTGATCGCTGGGCTAGCTCTGACCAAAAACTCCGCAAGTGTGGCAACGATGAGCTCGGATGGTAGCTTGGAGGTTGAGAGATGAAGGAGGCCGGAGACGCAACTATTGCGAGCTTTCGGAGGAGAAACAGTGTCCAGATCAACTCTCCAAGTAGGAGAGAGAAAATGGCGGTTGGAGGTGAATTTTCCTGCTCGAGGAGCGGAAATGGTGGGGGAGCGGAGCTGGATCCCTGGAAAGAGGAAATCTGCAACTTAAATAGAAAACTCAGAAAAAATGGTCATGCACGGTTCGTCGCATGGACGTGCGTAAACCGTGCGATATTAACTTTCAGAATAGACCCGAGGAAGGAGACGGGTTGACCCGTGTGTTTTCCTTCATGCACGGGTAGTTCCGCCCGTGCGTGAAGAACATCGCACGAGTAGCGACAGAGAGATGGAAAACAGCGACACATAGGAGAACCGTGCGTTTTACTCGAGCATGGGCGCTGCAGCCCATGCGTGAACAAAGCGCACGATTAACTACAGAAGCACAAATTAGAAGGCTACAGGAAATCCGTTCATTTCCTTCGCGCACTATTTCGAAGAAACCGTGCATCAACCGTGCATGAGGATCGTCAAACTTAGCTCGATGAAATTCGTCGAGCTCGGTTCGACGAACTTCCATCTGACAAAAACGCATGATTTCATGCAAACCGTGCATGAAAGAAATGCACGACCATGTGTTTTCCTTAAGACAGAATTCCTGCCTAGGGGGAAAACACACCACCTGCACAACAAAACCAAAGTTGGAGCACAAGCTCCCAACAACAAATATAAAGCTAAGAAAACAGCAGGAAAGAGCCATGGGGTGCACCATATGCATACCCCCAATAATAAAATGTGCAATTGCACACCCTCAGGCCAAAATAGTGCACAAAATGGTTCATGACCGAACGATGCAAATATAACTGATATCCGGTTGAAATGCAATGCACGAGTGAGAAAACCAACCTATACGAGCCTGAAAACCCCTATAAATATCGTACTCATCAGGCTTCGGGCCTTGAATGGCGGTGGGCAACTGGTATATCCAGTACACCAAGATTGTGCCCTGAGGGCATGGACCGTCGGGCCGTGTGGGCGAAGTTTGTGATATGTTGATTGTGCGAGAATGCACATTGTATGATATATCTGCTTCTGAAATGCTATGCCTGCAGGGAAGGAATGCCACTGCCCCGAGTAAGTAGTAGGTTCGTTATAAATTGGTCAGCTAAATGTTGACCGTTGTCTTGTTTACCACCGTGCGGTGGATTATCCCATGCAAGTGCAGGAGAGCCAAGTGGAAAATAGGGGGCTGAAGCCTTGTTGTTGTTGTTATGCAGGCCCTCGAAGGCCAAACAAATTCATATGATAGCATTTTCATGTGTGGCTGGACTGCGTGCCGATGTATGAAAGCCATATATATAAAGTTTAACTGTAAAGCCATAAGGCCAGACTTGCGATGTATTTGCAGTACATTCCTTCGGGTTGTTATATATATAAATGTTGGTTTATATATTATTGATATTCAAATGAGTTGAGCTCAATCAACGTAAAAGCTTCCGCTAGAATGCTCTAAGTTAAGATGCACAAATCTGATATTAACCCGTAACTTCACCACCTGTTTGTGGCATATGGTGTGGGGCCCCGGCCGGACCTTCTATTATATGTCATGAAATGGATGGAGGTGTTACACTTCTTGCTCACCACCTTCGTTGCTTCTTCAGGCTCCTCTCCATTTCGGGGCAAATTTTGAGCAATGCTTCCCCTTCTTCCTGAACAAGAAGCCTCTGCCCCAGAGCTTGAAGCAACAGGAGCTGCTGGTGATACAACAAGCTCCTCTCGAAGAACTTCAGTAGCCAACTTCTACTCTTCATTAACCTTGCTCTCAGATAGCTAAACTGAGCCTCCTCCATATGACATCAGTTCATCAAAGACCACATCTCTTGATACAACAAACATCTTTGTCGCAGGATCCATGCACTTCCATCCCTTCTTCTGCTCATCATAACCTACAAAGACAAGCTTCCTTGCCTTTGCATCAGGCTTTGTCCTTGAAGCATCCGGGACATGCACGTAGCAAGTTGAACCAAACACCCGAAGGTGTTCCGCGCTTGGCTTCTCCTTCAACAGCATCTCGAAGGGAGACTATATGTTGATCAGACTAAGAGGCATCTGATTGATGACATAAGAAGTGTAAGACATTCCCTCTGCCCATAAAGACCTAGAATGTCTTTTGCATTAAGCCAGCACTTGCAAGTTTCCGTCAGATGATGGATCTTCCACTCCACTACTCCGTTTTGTTATGAAGTATGAGCATAAGTAAGCTCTATTTGGATCTCATGCTTCCTACAGAAGTTATAGAATTCGGACGAGACAAACTCACCACTGTTGTATAATATAAACTTCTTGATCTATAGGCCAATCCGACCCTCCACCAGCTCCTTGAACTCCACAAACAAATGGAAAGCTTCTGACTTCTCCTTCAAGAAATATACTGAAAGTGAGCTGTTAGATCAGGAATACTCTAGAGGGGGGTGAATAGAGTATTCAGGGTTCATAAAATTTTCTTCTGATTTACTTTAGTGCAGGAACAAAATTAAAACAGCAATCCTAACAAACAGCCACAGCATAAAAAACAAAAGAAAAGAGCAATCCAGACAACACAAGAATTTATAGTGGTTCCCCTAAACTTGGGTACATCCACTCTTCTGCCACCCTGGTAGGAATTCACTCAAATTTTTGATCAGGTGCCTGACACCAATGAGCTTTTGATCAAGTGCTCAAAAACCAATTCTCAAGTCTTTTGATTAGGTGACTTGCAACCAGGAATAATTTTTGAATGGAGTTATAACCCTTTATATAGTGGGGGTGAGAGATGATTGTGTCTTCTCTTTCTCAATATATAACTGAGAAGACTTGTGGATATTGATTTTAGCACAGGCTCCCCCTGAGGTATAGAATGTTTCAGAGAGATGGAGCCTTGCTACAAGATGATAGGCCTTCAGTAGTACAGCCTTGATCAGCAGCTGTTCAGGAACTTCTTTGACAGATAGTGATGTAGTTGTCCTTTGAAGTGTCCTGGAGTGTTGAAGACAGAAGACTCTTGATTTTGATTTGGTGTTCTTCTTCTTCAGACAGCTGATGATTTTCAGGTCTAGGGCTTCTTGAGTTGTTGTATCAGAATTCAGAAAGAGAGAGCAGAGATTTTCTTGTTACAGACTAATTGTGTATCTCTTGTCTTATCTGTTTGTCGTCTACTGTCATTAGGAAAGGAGAGAACTTATTTTATATTTCCTGTCAAAAATTCTCTTTGGAAATTTGAAATCCTCTACAATGAATACTGACGGACTTGAGAATAAACGACATTGAATTATTTCCACAACTGTCTCATGGAAAAACGGCAGGCAATAATCCTGGAGAAGACCATGATCAATGCTCTGTCTCACGGTTATATTCCCGAGAATATTTGAGCATTAATTACTCAGGAATTATTGTAGTAAGAAGGGGACAGAAGGATGAAAAATAACTAAGTCTGGATTCATCGAACTGATAATAGAAATTGTCAAGCTAAGTTCACAGTTCGTCGAGCTGAGTTGCTGAGTCCGTCGACCAGATGACTTCTATTCGTCGAGCTGAGTTCCAAGATTGCCGAGCTGAGTTGCTGAGTCCGTCGACCAGTTGACTTCTGTTCGTCGAGCTGAGTTCCAAGATCGTCGAGCTGAGTTGCTGAGTCCGTCGACCAGATGACTTCTGTTCGTCGAGCTGAGTTCTAAGATCGTCGAGCAGAGAGCAGAACTATATTCTCTAGAAACTTTGCCTTTTCTGTGTATGGAGTTCGTCGAGCTGATATCTGGTTTCGTCGACTGAAGTTCAGCAAAATATTTCTGCACTTAGAATAATTTCAGATGCTTCTGGATGAAGGTGTTGAAATGAAGTATCCAGAATTCGTCGACCTAAGAATTGGTTTCGTCGAGCTGAGGATCAAGTTCGTCGACCAAAGTCTGACTCTGGACTTAGAATCAAGAGATGTTTTCTGATCTTGAAGTGTTGAAGTATAGTGTCCAAAGTTTGTCGACCTGAGTACCAAGTTCGTCGAGCTCGGCTCAGAGAATTTACTCTGAGATCGTCGAGCTGAGCACGACTATCGTCGACCTGAGTTCGACGAACGTCGAACTCATTTTACTTGGTCTTGAGAAAAACTCTAAGTCTTGAGTCTCTGATAGTCTTGTTGATAGCTGTTCCATGTGATGTTGATTCTAAGGACTTGGCCTAGACTCTAGGGCACAACCAGGCCCCTAGCTATACATTGTGGGTCATATGATCCTAACTTAGTAAACCTATCCCAAATCTTACTAGGGATCCAACAATCTCCCCCTATTTAGGTGAGGTCACTAATTACAGACTCAAATCAAAATTGAAAATCAGAAGGCAAGAAAGCATATATCTGGTAGAGATCAATAACACATGCAACAGATATATATATATGTACATAAGCTTTATTTAGAAATAGAAAACAGTTATAAGAACATAACAGAAGTAAAGCAGTTCAAAATCACTTCTTTTGTTTCTTCTCTTTGGGCATTACTTCTTTACATTTACCTCCAGGCTTGGTAAAGACAATTTCTCTGTTTGGATCTGAAGCTTGCACTTTTGTCATGGTCATATCAGCAGCCCCTATAATCTTCAAGGATGTGGCTCTAGAGACAACTGCTTCTGGGTGCAACTTCATGTAGTCATCAACATTGAAAAACTTGTTTGTTTTCTCAAACCTCTTAAGCTCTTCTTTCCTATACTTAGACATTGTGGAATACTCAGAAGGATCCTTTCCTTCATCTTTGGCCTTGTTAATCATAGAAAGGCCTACAAATTCTTGGAACCTGGCCATTTTAGCAGTATTAGCTGTTTCATGATCTTCAAAAGGAATAGGATGAGAATTTGATCTTTTAGGACTTTTGAAAGAATATGTGTCTAACCACCTAGAGGGGGGTGAATAGGTGTAATTTTTCATTTACTTTATAGGCAGACAATCTGTTCAGTAATTTAAACAACAATTGAAATTTCTACAGCTATCAACACAGCAATCACAAAAACAAACATACACAGAGTGCACACAGTGTTTATAGTAGTTCCCCAAGGTCTGGGTACATCCACTTTCGCCCTTCGCCTATCTAGCAGTGTGCTAGATTCGGCCTAACTTCTGCACTTCTCCTCAAATCCTCAGATCTTACAGCTCAGAACCCCAAACAGGTTCCTACAACTCAGAGTGTCCCCACTCCTACAACTCAGGAACAAAGCCCTACCACTCAGTCTTCAACAAGACCTACACTCAGGCTAAACAGCCCTACCTCAGCCTTCAACAAGGCCTACACTTAGAGAATTGAATCTCCTACACTCAGGCTCAAAAGCCCTACCTCAGTCTTTATAAATTTAGGCTTACAACTCTGATCCCTTAGGATCCTACAAAAAGATAATAATGAGTTTTAGATCACCATTCTGTTTGAGAGAATGAAGAGGGCAACCTTCTTGATCAGTTCTTGATAGTACTGATTCCTGAGATCAACTTTGTCTTTGCTTTCTTCAAGGCTTCTTGAGTCTGAACTCAGTAAAAGTTTATCTTCTTGAAGTAGATCGGCTGACAACTTCCTTCTTAAGATGGAGAATTAAATCTGGATACTTCTTTGCAGTCTGGTTCAGAACCTGCTCCTTAAGAGATTTGATTAAACAAGTCTCTTTCTTGATTTCAATTACTGGAGTTCTTCTCTCTCCAAGTAAATCTGAAATTTCTTCAAAATACTGATTTACAGTTTTCTCTGCATCATTATTCTACAATGGTTGATCTTCTGATCACTCCTTGTAATTGTTATTGATACTTGATGATTGATTCTCTTCTGTTGAAGGAGAAATGCCTTTATATAGTCTTCCTCCAAGGTAACCGGCTGATCCGGTTTCTAACGAACTTCTTACAGCTCTGATAGATGCAGTAGACCGGCTGAAATGGCAGCTGTCAAGTCATCCAGTAACTTCTTGAAAATACTGTCTCTGTCTGAAATTGTCGAGACTGATCTTCATTATGTGTCGACACAAATAGACCAAGTGTCGACACAAGTGGACTAAGTGTCGACACATGCCTTTGTGATGTCGACACAACTCCTTCTATTGTTGTAATAGCTTCTTGACACTGCTTCTGTTGAATGTGTCGACACTGATTGAGTGTGTCGACACAAGTACTTCTTCTTAAAAACTTAGTTGAATTCTGCTGTGTGTCGACAAATCTCCTTTGTGTCGACACAAGTACTTCATCTTTAACATTGTGTTGAAACTTGTTGTGTGTCGACACAAGTCCTGTGTGTCGACACAGTTGATGTCGACAATGCCTTCAGTGTGTCGACACAGCCTCCTGGTGTCGACTCTGCCTTTCCTGGTGTCGACACAATTTACTCCAAGTGTCGACACTGCTTCTCTAGGTGTCGACAAAAGCCTTCATGAGTGTCGACACTGCTTCTCTAGGTGTCGACACATGAACTTAGAATTTTTCCTGCAATCCTGCAGTTACTTAACCTGCACATATAAACTCAAAACACATCAAATACACCTTGATGCATATCATTGAGTAGGGTGAGGCTTCTTCAAATCTGGTACACATTTTCCAATATACCCAACAATCTCCCCCTATTTAGAGAAGTCATAACCCTTAGTCAATGATATACATCATTCATAATAAATACACAATATGATGTATAACAGCATTATATGACAGGGTAAATACTAAACAAAACATGTAACACAAATCATCACTGAATAATTATGCTAACACAATGAGCATCATTATAGTTTTGTTTGAACTTCCAATACTATCTTTAAGAAAGGTTTACATAGATTTTAATACAAAAGATTACAAAGATGTAAACTTAAGAAAATCTAATCTAATGCTGCTCTGGCTCCTTGATGACAATGCCCTTGTCAGATTGAATCTTGTCCTGAAAAGGAACATCAGAGTCATCAGCAGACTTCTTTCCCTTTAGATCTTTCTTTTTCAGCTCTTCAACCCTTATCTTCTATCTTTCAAAATAATGATATGGCTTAGGGAAATAATTGCTAGGCTCCTGTGCATTAGTAGGTAGCTTCCCCAGTTTAGCCTTTCTTCTATATTGTACTATGGCTTCTTTCCGTGCTTCATGTTTTCTCCACTCTTGCTCAGAGTCTCACTTGCCCCTCTCTAGGAAATTATCTTTTGCATCCTTCTAAGCAGACAGTATAATATTTCTAGAAGTTGGGCTCCACTCTTCAAAATCAGGCTTTAACTCAGCCTGTTCTCTGAATCTCTTCTTAGACAGATGAGCTTCTTGCTCTTTAGTCAATACTTCCTCAGGTACAGGCTTATCTACTTTCTCTATGATCATATTTGGAGCACCTTCTGGAGGGCTATACATAGATTGTATCTCCTGATGTATCATTTCAAAATCTGCTGGAGGGTAAATCACTTGTGCAACTTCAGCTTGCTCACCTCCAAAAATAGAAGGATTTATACCTGATTCAACAACATTATCATCATCATCACATAAGAGTGGATATCCAAGGGTGGCACTGATACTGTTGGAAATCCATTTAGCATGGTCAGAGCCTGCTTTGACTAATACCCTCTCCCCCTTTATGACTTCTCTTTCTATATGATCCCTAAGATCATCCTTCTAAAATCTGATCTGAGCATTCAGATAGTTAACACCATCTTTATAAAAAGGCTTCAACTTTTGGAGCTGTGCATTAATAGCCTTTTGAGAATCTTCAATTGCAGTTTTAACAGCGGTGAGGCTTTCTTGTAATTGTTTATCAAATTCTGCTTTGGCTGTAGCACTTACTGCAGTCTGTGCAGTAGTTATATTTTTCATTTCAATAACAATCACATTATGTGATTCAGTCAAGTTTTCATTCATTCTTATTTGATTTTCTAAGACATATCCTTGCTTGAGAGCTATGTCATCAACCTGTGTCTTTATCTTTTCTTGGTGAGTGGCTTGGTAAACCACTGCATTACCTCCTTTATGAAAACAGTCAGTCATTTCCTTCTTATTCAGATTAACCTCAAATCTTATAGACTTTATATCTTGAGCCAAGGAAAATTGTAACTTCTTATGATGCTCATCCATATATGTTTCCATAGCTTTTCTTTGCTCATCCAATTTTATTTGCAAAACCACCAACAATGAGCTATAATCAATTGTTGGGGAAGGCTGTGGAGAAACTGTTTCTAAAGCTTTCTTGTAGGTCTGGCTTCTCCTTTTGAAAACCATAAGCTTTCTCTTCTTAGCTCTAGCAGCTTCCTCATCCTCAGAAGTAGAAGTACTGGCAATGTCTACCCTTTCCTTAGGACTAGGAGGCAATTCCTTCTCAGTCCTTGGTAGCTCCCCCTGTGTCCTTTGCTCCTCATTCTCATTTCTTCTTTGCTCCTCTTCATTTCTTGCAGTCTCCTCCTGATACCTAACATGCTCCCCCTCAAGATCTACCTGCACCCCCTCAAAAATTGATTTCTCTCCCTCAAAATCAGTTTGTACCAAATTAGGGAATAACTCTTCTAGAGTAAACTCCTGTTGAGTAGGGACTGGAGATTTTCTTATCTCAGGGGCATTATCAGCAACTGATGTGTCTTCCATGACAACATCTTGTGGTTGACTATGTAACTGAGTTTGCTGATCAACATCAATTAAAGATTCAGTCAATACTTCATTCTCAATATGAAAAATTGATTGATTAACTTCATTGATTACCTCAAGAATTATTTGTGTTGCCCTTTCACTATCTAAGTGAGTTGGCTCATCCACATGTTGAGGCTCCCCCTGGACTGGATCCAAGTGAATGGGGCTAGCAGATGGTAGTTCCCCCTGCCTCTGTGCATCTTTAGTCCTTACTGGTGACCTTCCAGTAATATCTGCTTCTTCCTCATTTGAACTGAAAACAACTTGTTCCTCTGAACTACTGGAGGATTCTGAAGCCACTATGGCTTTCTTCTTCTTCTATTCAGGAACTTCCTTTTCTAGAGTAGACATGTCCTTTGTCAACACCCTATCCCACCTTGAGATAATCCTAACATCCATTCTTCTCATGTGATTTATCTTAGAACCTGCAGCTTGTTTCATTACTTCTGGAATAATTCCAGCTAAGTACAAACTCATAATCCTACCCAGATTGGGCTTCTTCAGACTTTCCTTAATCTTGTCAAACATCACTGCTGACCAATTAGTTTTGAGTTTGAAAATGATTCTTGTCATTAAACTGAACTTGTGAGTTGATATTCTATCATGCCCACCAGGCTTGCACAGAATCACCTTTCCTACTACTTCAGACAAGAACTTGCCTTGCATGTTCATGCCTTTCCTATTAAAAACTGATTCAATCTTCATGTTTGAATCAAGTCCACACCATTTCAGTGCCTCCCTTGTCTTAGATGTATGTACATCTTCTTCCTCTTTAGTTCCTGGTAGATGTAGAACCTTTCTTAGACTCTTCTGGGTGAGTTTTACTTTTGCTCCATGGAATTTGGATTTAATCTTGAGAGCAGATTCATCAAGAGTAGCTGCACCAAAACATTCGAGTACTTCCTTCTTCCAAATCTTGATGGGCTCAGAAACTAGATACTCCAACCTAGTCTTAGCAACTATGGTTACAACAACTTGAATTTTTGGTTCTGCATCGTCAAAGGCATGTCGTACTAGCTCATAACCTTCATTGATGTTCTCTTCTAGCTTGGGCGCCATTAGGGTTTTGAGAAATCTTGAATTTAGAGGAGAGAGATGTCGACACAAAAGTTTGGTCTCGAAACTATGGAGAGCGTGTCGACAAACAATGTGGAAGACCTATTTATACCTTTCTAAAACGAAGGTGAAAAGGCGTGTCAAAATACTCTAAATATGTCGACACTGTTGAAAAGTGTCGACACTTACTTCTAATATCTCGACAACTATGTGTCGATACAAATATAGTCGACAGAATATATGTGTCGACACTTATACATCTCAGCTCGACGATTAGTCGAAACTCTACTCGACGAAATTTATATTGGGCCTATGTGTCAACACCACATTTGGATGTGTCGACACCTACTCTGGATGTGTCGACACCATTTCTCTAAAGTGTCGACACAGACTTCCTAGATGTGTCGACACCAATTCTCTGGAATGTCGACACCACTTCTATGTGTCGACACAGACAACTCCTTGTGTCGACACCATTTTACTTAGCCAATTTTATGAAACTATTCTAAGTTTAACATTCCTAATTCAATCTTAATCTTATTGAATTTGGTTTCATCTAGGGGCTTAGTAAACATATCAGCAATCAGATTACCTGTTTTAATATATTCTAGGGAAATTTCCTCTTTTTCTACATGTTCTCTAAGAAAATGGTATCTAATTTCTATGTGCTTAGTCCTACTATGTGAGACAGGATTATTTGCAATAGAAATGGTACTTCTAGAATCACAAAACAACGGTGTTCTACTTACCTGAATACCATAATCTTCTAGCTGGTGTTGAATCCATAATAACTGTGCACAGCAACTTCCTGCTGCCACATACTCTGACTCAGCTGTGGAGATTGTCACACTGGTCCGCTTCTTACTGCTCCATGACACCAGCCTTCATCCTAGAAATTGACAGGTTCCTGTAGTACTTTTTCTGTCGTCCTTACAACCTGCAAAATCTGCATGTGAATATCCTGTTAGTAGAAAATCTCTATTCCTAGGGTACCAAAGGCCTAGATAAGGTGTGCCCTTAAGATATCTCAAAATCCTTTTGACTGCAGTCAGATGAGATTCTTTAGGGCATGCTTGGTACCTAGCATAGACATATGTAGCATACATGATATCTGGTCTACTAGCAGTCAGATATAATAGGGAGCCAACTATCACTCTATACAAAGTTTCATCTACAGGTTTCCCTGCATCATCTTTGCTTAGAGACACACTTGACCCCATAGGAGTTCTCATGGTAGTGGATGATTCCATACCATACTTCTTTATTAACTCTAGGGTGAACTTAGACTGGGATATGGACAAGCCATCTTCAGTCTGTCTAACTTGGAGTCCCAAGAAGAACTTAAGTTCCCCCATACTGCTCATTTCAAATTTTCCTTGCATAAGTTTTGCAAACTTCCTGCAAAGATTACTTTCAGTAGACCCAAATATTATGTCATCAACATATATTTGGACTAGGATTATCATACCTTTAGATTCCCTAAGGAATAGAGTCTTGTCTATTTTCCCCATTAAAAATTTGTTCTCAATGAGGAAACTAGACGGGGTTTCATACCAAGCCCTTGGGGCTTGTTTCAACCCATACAATGCTTTCCTAAGTCTATAAACATAATCAGGTTTGGGAGGATCAACAAACCTGAGGGCTGCTCTACATAGACTTCTTCCTTTAAATTTCCATTTAGGAATCCTGATTTCACATCCATTTGGAATACCTTGAAACCTTGATATATTGCATAAGCAAGGAACATCCTGATTGCCTTCAGTCTTGCTACTGGAACAAAAGTTTGATCAAAATCAATACCTTCTTCCTGCCTATATCCCTTTACAATAAGTCTAGCTTTATTCTTTATGATGATTCCATTCTCATCCAATTTGTTCCTAAAGACCACTTTGTTCTAATGATATTGTGGTCTTTGGGTTTAGGAACAAGCTTCCAGACCTTGCACCTCCTGAACTGATTCAGCTCCTCTTGCATGGCATCAATCCAATGAGGGTCTAGAACTGCTTCTTGAAATTTCTTTGGTTCCACTTGTGATAGGAAGCTGGAGCAAAGAACAGTGCTCAGATTCCCGCTTCTTGTTTACACTCCTTGTCTTGGATCACCAATTATCTGATTGGTTGGGTGATCCTTTAAGTCTATTTGTTGGTGGTAGTCTTTCTTCAGGTTGAACCCCTCCATTCTCTTCACCATGCTACACCTCTTGGTTTTCTTCTGCATCTAGAGAGTCTTGTACTCCCCCTGGACAGCAGCCACCATTCTCTACTTCCTTACTTGCAGTAGTATCTTCTACAATGGTGAGCTTGTCCATCCTCTCAGTTATACCTGTAGAACTGCAAACACTACTTGGCAATTCACTGTTAATGAGCCATGTTTCATCAAAAATAACATGTACAAACTCTTCTACAACTTGAGTGATCAAGTTGTAGACCCTATAAGCCTTACTATTGTTGTTGTACCCAACAAAGATCCCCTCTTGGGATTTGGCAGCAAACTTGGTTAGATAAGACTTGCAATTGTTAAGTATATAGCACTTGCAACCAAAGATCCTGAAATAGGATAAATTTGGTTTCCTTCCCTTCATAATCTCATAGGGAGTCTTTTTGTGGCTCTTGGTGATAGTAGCCCTATTGATCACATGGCATGCAGTATTTACTGCCTCAGCCCAGAGATACTCTATGAGAGATGTGTCACTCTATAAAGTTCTACCAGCCTCTATCAATATTCTATTCTTCCTTTCAGCAATACCATTTTGCTGAGGTGTTCTAGGTGAGGAAATTCCTGAAAAATCCCAAATTCTTCACATATTCTTGTCATACTTTCAGACTGAAATTCAGTACCATGGTCACTTCTGATTTTGACCACTGTACTGTCCAACTCATTCTGAATTTGTTTAACAAAACTCTATAAGGTACTTGGGGTTTCAGATTTTTGTCTTAGGAAGAACACCCAGGAATATCTTGAATAGTCATCTACTATACAAATGTGTAGACCTTCCTACGTAGACTGTGAACTTGCATAGGACCAAAAAGATCCATATGCAAGAGGTATAGACACCTCACAGAATCCTTGTTTTCAAGGCTATGAAAGGTGGATTTGGTTTGCTTGCCTTTTTGACAAGCTGAGCATATCACATCCTTTATACACTTAACTTGAGGACCATTTCTCACTAACTCTTTGCTAAAGAGTTGGCCAATAGTCTTGTAATTTAGATGGGCTAGCCTCTGGTGCCATTTGACACAATAAGAGACTCTCTCATTAGCTACAAGACAAATAGGAGAAACATTGTTCTCACACACAAAGTCAAGACAGTAAACATTCCTTTTTCTATAACCTGTCAAAATGATCTTTAGATCACTTGACCTTTTGATGTGACAACCATTCTTGACAAATCAGATGTCATATCCTAAATCACTAAGCTGACTTATGCTAATGAGGTTGTGTTTCAAACCATTTACATAAGCCACTTGAGTGATTGTAATCTGATTACTAGAAATGTTACCAAATCCCTTGATGATTCATTTTTCTGAACCACCAAAGGTTACTTTAGGGCCATCCATGATAGGTTTGTAGTCCTTCAGCAACCCCCTTGTTCCAGTCATGTGCCTGGAACATCCACTGTCCAAGTACCATATAGGGGCATGGCCACTTGGACTCACCTGCAAAACAGATTACTTAATCTTAGAACCCAAATAACTCTTGGGTCCTTGGTGCAGGTTAGTTTGACCTTTAACAAAACAACCTGTAGCTCTTCTAGCAGGCAGTTTGCTACTCTCCTTGACACTAGAATTGTGCCAACAATATAAGGAAAAGTGGCATATCTTGCCACAACACCAGCACTCAAACCTGTTGTACCTTTGTTTAGGTACTACTCTGGCTAAATTATCTACAACATGCTTCTTGGTTTGTGCTGAGGCTTTGCCTTTAGATTTGGACCTTGCAGTCCAGGCAGGTTTTTTAAACCCTAATCCAGCCTTACCCTTTTGAGGTACAAACTCATCTATCAAGGGTAAAATAGATTTAGGTATCGAAAAACTAGCAACTATCTCTTTCTCTTTCTGAAGTCTAACCTCCAGATTTCTAATTTGATCATTCTTGAATGTAATAGTACCCATCTGAATAACAGTAATGTTTTTCAGTCTGGCTATCTCATTCAGTTTCTGATCTAACAACTTGTCTGAATCAGCAGCAGCCAATTTAAGACTAGCAATCTCCTTTGCCTGAGTTTTGGCCAAGGTTTTGCTTTTCTTCAAGGCCTGCAACAAGTCCTTATATTCATCAATTAACTGATGAATGTCTCCTTTAGATTCAGACTCACCCACATCACTTTATGCAGATGTATCTGACTCTGACTCAGTACTATAAATTGAACTAGAACAACAACTTTGTACCTTACTTGGTCCAGGATGATCCTGGTTCTTGTCTCCTTCAGATATAGCCATCAGTCCCTTGCACTGATGGTCTTCATGCTCATAAATTTAGTTCATTAGCTGCATGTGTAACATCTCATTTCCAACTAGACCCCTAAGAGTGGTTTTGGCCATGACTAGGTCATGACAAACCCTAGAAAGCCAGAAATGAGCCAAGAGATAGGAGGCCAAGGTGAGGATCACCATGGTCTGCTAATAGTAGGATTTTGAACAATGGTTTAGAATGACAATGGGGCTTCACCATGGCACCAAGACCCTACCACAACACTCCCAAACATTTTGGGAGCCCCATTAGAGCCAAAACGACCCATTAGGGTCAACCCAAGAGGCCCAGTTGACCAAGGTCAACCCTAGCCCTAAATGGGTCAAACTAGCCTACTTAGGGCCAACTGACCTACTCCTAGCCTAAAGGACCCCTCCTATGCCCTCCTAACCCTAAAGTGAGGTCAAATGGTCACTAAGGACACATTGGGGTCAGCCCTAGAGGCCAGGTTGACCCAAGTCAACTCAAGCCCTAACCTGGTCAAAGTACCCTTACTAAGGGTATGTGACCTCCAAAGTACAGGGTAACCCTACATAACCCTACCTAGACCCTAAGGGAAGCCAATGGGTCACCTAGAACCCATAGGGGTCAACCCAATTAGTCATGTTGACCCAAGTCAACCCTCATTTAGGTCAAGTCAAACTTAACCCAAAAGGGCTAACCCAAGCCCAAGCCACTTCTCCCTTAGGCTAAACCCATTCCCATGACCATCATAATCAAGTGGGCTGCATTTAGTTTGTGAGGTTGACTAGTCAACCAGAGGTGACTAGGAGAGAGAAAAGAGCTCCTCTCCATGATAATGGAGGAGAGAGAAAATGAGGAAGAAGAAGGGGGAAGTGAGAGGCCGGCCAAGGGAGACTAACAGCCACCCATTATGGCTGCAATCAACTCCTCTAGGAGAGAGGAGTTGATTCCAGCCGTTTCCCGGCCACCAAGGGGTGGGTTCAGCCCCCCTCCACACAACCCGAGCCACACCTTTAATGGTGTTAATGGCCATTGAAGAACCAGCCTCTCCTCTCCCCCATTTGCCATTTAAACACCTTCAGGGAGCCGAGGAGATCATTTTAGAGCGTTTACCTGGAGGAGACGAGCCATTCCACTGTGCAGTTGCAGAAGCCGAGCGTCGCCGCCGTCTTCAATAGCATCCCGCCGCTCCTCTCGCATCCAGGCCGCCAGGAAGGTCCTCTCCCTCTCCTTAACCCATGGTTAGATCATAGCAATCGTTAGGACCAAGGTTCGGGCTCAATTGAGCCCGATCCAATTCGGTTTTCATGGATTTTTCTGAAGAAAACTCACCTCTCGGGATCGCCGGAAAAGGGGTTTCCGGCGGCCAAGCCGCCGCCTGGGGATGGCCACCACCTCAACGGAGATGGTGGAGCCGGTGGCCGGCCGGGGAGGTGGTCGGTTCGCCGGCAGTGGCGTTTGGAAGTGGCTCCAGGCGGGATGAATCCTGGCCGTCGGCTCAAGGAAGAAGATGATGGGATTCCGTCCCTTTTTCTTCAAGATTCGTGCGGGCCTGATTTTAAACTATAGGAAATTAATGATATTTATTTCATTCTGTCACACTTTTGACATTTAATGTTTTATATTTTTAAAAATAGTTAGAGGCTCTGTATGAGAAAATGATCAACACATGATTTGTATCCCTTCCTGTCTTCTCTATTTTAAAATTGGTTTGAACCCATGTGGGCTTCTGGTTTGACCAGGGCACCCATTTTGGTGGGACATACCCTTAGGGCTAGGCAGTCACTAAATTGAGTGCCCACTCTTCACCCCTAGCCCAAATTAGCTGAAATTTTGGCAGAGAGTCTATCTTAGATATACCTAGGGCCTGTCCAAAAATGGGAATTTTTGGAGAAAATATTTCTATAGTTTTTGTAAACATTTAATAATTATTAAATAAATTAACTAGGTGCCCTAAACACCTCCAAACCCTCCGAAATTTCGGTGAGTGGTTCCTGGGTTCATTTTAGGTATCTGTATAAAATTTCATTTAAGTTGGATGTGTTTTGAATAGGTTTTGACCCAACCCTAACTATACCCTAAAAAGGGCATTTTGGTCAAAAATTGCACTTTTGGTTTTGAGTGACCAAATCACCTCAACAGAGGCTGAGATTTGGGCCACTGGCTTGTTATAGCACTTATCACCTCCCCCTGGAATATGGGGTAGGGAGTAATAGATTTGCCCTAAGTTCCTAGGTCAAACCCTAAGGAGGGACCTTTTGGGCTTGTGAAGGGTATGAGTCCTAAACACCTTGGATGAACTCCAAATTTTGCAAGGAGGTTCCTAGGATATATAGAACCCTCTGTTAAAAATATTAGCTAATTTTGAAAAGGATAGGGGCCCCAAAACCCTAACCCTAGCTTAGGTCCTAAAACTTGTAGTGTAGGTTTAGGTTAGCTAAACATCTTGAAACTTAACCAAATTTGGGTAGTGAGGGGATTAGGGTATTTTGAGCCTCTGATAATTTATTTGAGGAATTTTGGACAATATTTTTAGCACTTCATTAGTAATCAATGGTAATGCCCTAATAATTATTTTGGCTATTGTGGTCTCAGTGCCCATCAAGAGGGTATGAAACATGGGCAGAGTTAGTTTTAGGTTATGATAATCTTGTATGAATTTTGTTAGAATTTTTGGATATCTATATAGGGCATCTACTTCACAAGTGCTTTATTTTGATTACATATTAATAATTCTTGTCAGAGGCTATTACTCACTGAAAAATCATGAAACTTCCTGCATAGTGTTTTTAGCTCAATGTTATCATATGGAAATTTTTGTGGAATTATTTGATGACTGATTAGCATACTTTGTTCATTAACCCTTAAATTAGAGAGTTCATAAGAAAATCAAATATAGCTTTATTTCCAAATGATAAATTATGAAACTTTTTCTAGGATACTTGTAGTCCATCACAATCATCCCTGAATTTTCTCTGAATTTGTGGAGGTGTTATTGCTATAGAATCTTTTAATATGACTTTTTATGGGGCATCTTTGAAATTACATTTAAAGGCCTAAACCTTGCTGAAAAATTGGGAGACTTAGGATTTAGTGTTGATTAGGCATTTTGTATTTATCATAAATTTAGTGGAATAATATCTTGTCTGATTATGGTACTTCATGTTCAAACCTGGGCCTTTTGGGACATTAGAATAAATAACTTAATTATCAGACAAATTAGGAAAATTATGGATTTCTGGATTTATGCTTCAAATGTCCTATTAGACCTCTAATAATTATCATAAGGGTACTGGATGAGTATTTCATGTACATCCCTTTTTACGGGTCATGTAGCTTAAGTGGTCTGCATATAGCAAAACTGCAGGATTTCATTTGGATGTGAATTAGGGCAAATATGATGAGTCCTGATGGTTTGTTGTAAGGACAAGTAAAATGGGCTGCGTCTTTGGAAGATGAGTGAGCAAGGTGTGGTTCTGTCTAGGGTTATAGGCGTTCGTGTCCGACGAAAGATCGTCCTACCCAAGGAGAGATGGAGTCAAATTACCCTAGGATTAGCATATCGAAATATGAGGAAATAAAGGGTAAGGGAATCAACCAATAATAAAATAAGTACCTTGCGAAAGGGAACGCTGGGCGTAATCCCAACACAGTTCCTAGTGCCCCTTGAGAGCCCTTCACAGGGAATACCGGGGGCAGTCCTGGGTTAACGTAAACTGTTTAACAAGCTGAAAAGAGTAACTTAGTAATTAGGGTTGCACATTCCACAACACTGATGGCACCAGAGGTTGGTTAGGAGCTTCGGCTCGGATGGTTAAAAGGCGGACTTTGGGTCCGGGGAGTTTCGGCTCGATTGCTTGAGTCGGACGTGTTGGTCCGGGGAGCTTCGGCTCGATTCTTGATTACGCTAAAATTTGCATGTGCATAACAGGAAAGGAAATTAAGGTGGTGGGTCTTCGGTATTGGAGGGTCGATGCACCGACGCCAATACGTTGACTCGGCAAGTGTGGTTAGCACTTCGCCAACAGAAGTCCGGTGCGCCAGCCGGCAAGAGTACGCAGGAGTCCGCTTCGTGCACCAAGCGTTGAGGCGTACGATAGGTCTGACCGGTAGTGCTTTACTGGTTTAGAGGTGGGCGAGGCCCAACCCACCGCTTCCGTCTTCCACTACGGAGGTATCCTGGGAGTTTACGGCTCCAAAAAGGGCGAACTAAAGGTCTGTGTGCACAGAGTCGGGTGTGTGTGTTGCACTTGCATGTCCATCATACCCACTTGCATGTCATAGCATAATCGATACCTTAAACCTTGACACCTAAAGTATAAGTGGAATGGGACACTTATACTTTAGGACCTGCTACACGACCCCTTAGTCTATAAGCTTGTGTGGGCAAGTTTATAAATTAAGGTTAATTTTGATATATTTAGTTACTGCTGTTTGACCACCGACACCCCAACGTATAAATCGGTATGGGACTTTTTATACGATGGGAGCCTTGCAAAAGACCCCTTGGCTTATGTGTTTTTCACATAAGTGAAGGTTACATTTCATATTACAGCTTATTGTCTTTATATGCTATAGAACTTGCTAGATTAGGACCACTGCCATCTGCTTTTGATATTCTCCACCTTCAAGTCCTCCCCTTTCTTCCTCTCCGCTCGGTGCCTAGGAGCCGTGGGGGAAGGGGTGGGGGATGATAGGACTTAGTATTTTAGACTAACGGTTTTCGAACCGCATCATTTAGGGGATCGCGGAGACCAGCATGGAGGAGCAGCCCCAGAGACCGGTACGCTTGGAGGTGGGGCAGTCTAGCTCCGGAGTTCACACAGCCGGGACCGTGAGTCTCGACCCTGAGTAGTTTTCTACTTTTGTTTCTGCATGAGAGATCTTGTAGTGAGGATTTGATGTACCGGGCATAAGCCCGTTTTGCTACTCTGATGTTACTTTCTGTGGGCACTCCCTTCGTGGAGTTATATTACTTATGACATGTGATTCTCTGTGGACTAATGGTTTACATTTACTTCATTATTATGCTACTTTTCTGTGATCGAACTGGCCGGCAGAATCGGCGCTTTGTGGTGATGACCCTTCAGGGCGTGAAGGAGTCACCGCAAGACGGCGGTTATGGGCATAAGACCCCGGTGTCAAAAAAGAAAAAAAAAGGGGTCTTACAAGTGGTATCAGAGCACACCTCGATCGAAAAGTAGCCGTCCACAACCCTGGGTCACCCCCGCGCGGGTTTAGTTTGGGGACAAACTAAGCAGCGGAAGCAGTGGTGTGCCCATATGGGGGAATCACATGTAAATTGTCCACTTTCGTTAGGCATTGAGACGATTACCTACTAATGTAGTTCGTTTTGCAGCCCCCAGCTCAGCCCACCCCACAAGGTGGAGCTCAGCAGACTCCAGACATTGCACCACCTCCCATGGTCCCCACACCTTTACTCCAGTCAGACATGGGGCAGAGCCTTACAGCAATCCTTGAGGCCTTCCGGGCTCAGCAAGCTCCAGCCCAGCAGCCAAACCCAGGGGCCAACTGGATGAGCACCTTCCGAGGACTCTCTCCCCCATCATACTTAGGGACAGAGTCGGCAGTACGGACAGAGGAGTGGCTGGATGTTATGTACGAGATGTTGACCGGGATACGATGCCCTTGGGAGGAGAGGGTGGCCCTAGTGGTATCTTGCTTGGAGTCACATGCTAAGCGGTGGTGGAAGACGCTGTTGGACACGACATTTGCTGATAGGGAGATTGCAGAAATCACTTGGGAAGAATTCAGGGCCACGCTGCTGGAGCACTTTGTTCCTCAGTCGGTCAGGGACGAGTTGGAGGAGCGGTTCTTGCAGCTGAGGCAGGGCACCAGGACAGTGGTGGAGTACCACCGAGAGTTCGATCATTTGGCCCGATATGCGGGCTCCTATCAGCTGGATGAAGCAAGTTACGTCAAGAGGTTTTATAAGGGCCTAAAAGAGGAGTTGAGGGAGGCCTTGCTTTTTGTCTCTAACGGGCCCATCTCCTGGATTTTGGAGATGGCGAAGAGGATTGAGGCCGACTGGCACACCACTCGGGGCCGGAAACGGCAAGCGGAGGACCAGGGCCGGAGGGCCCGAAATGATCAGCGGCGAGGCACCATACCAGATGGAAGGAGGGCAGAGGAGCAGCCTCGTCAGGAGTTGAGGCAGGAGCCGAGAGAGCAGGTGGTTTTGGCCCCTCAACCTCTCCGAATCCAGGAGATGCAGAGACCCCGGGGCATGGCGTATCCCCCGCCGGAGTGCTTCCATTGTCACCAGGTGGGACACCTCCGGAGAGACTGCCCTATGAGGGGGGCACCACCTCCAGCACCACGGGGTGGCCCACCAGCCCAGCATTTCGGAGGCCGAGGACGCGGCCGAGGATGTGGTTACCAGGGAGGCGACCGCAGGCAGAATGGGGAGCAGATTTACGCTTTGGACTTAGCACAGCCCCGAAACCCGGACAGAGTTATTGCAGGTATGAGAGTAATCTTAACTCTGGATTCATTCATTACTCATATTAAGTGTTAATAGAACTACTAAACGACCTAGGTTAGAAAACCTTACACCAGAGTTTCTTCAAACTGATTTAGGAATGGTGATGGTGTGCGGCAAGCCTGCCCATACCCTGTTCGACACGGGGGCATCGCACAACTTTGTGTCGGAGGATTTCGTCAAGGACCTGGATCAGATTCGTTGTTATACGGGACTACCTAGGAGGGTACGCCTCCCCAATGGGATGGAGATCCAGTCCACAGAAAAGTGCCTCCTGGAGGTTACCATAGACGGGTTGACACTCGAGGCCCCGGCGACGATCCTGAGGATGCCGGACTTCGACCTCGTCTTGGGCATGACATGGCTTGTCTGGAACCATGCCCAGATTGATTGCCCAGCAAGGAGGGTCGTGCTGAGCCACGGCGATACTTATGTGACATTCGAAGGTACTACACCGGTCTCTCGTCGCCTGCTTTCATCTATTCAGGCCGTTAAGGCTCATATGCAAGGGGACGAGGTATATCAAGTATTATTCGAGATGACTGAGGAGAAGGACCTGATTGCTAACATTCTGGTGGTTCGTGACTACGCCGATATTTTTCCGGATAAGCTGCCAGGACTACCTCCGTATAGGGAGAAGGACTTCGAGATTCAGTTGGTACCAGGGGCTAAGCCGGTATCCAAGGCCCCTTATCGGATGGCCCCAAAGGAGTTGGCGGAGTTTCGGACACAGTTGCAGGAGCTGGTGGAAGCAGGATTTGTTAGGCCGAGCTCCTCATCATGGGGAGCTCCTGTCCTATTCGTGAAGAAGAAGGATGGCACTTTACGCCTGTGCATCGACTATCGAGCACTAAACAGGCTGACCGTCCGAAATACCTATCCGCTCCCCAGGATAGACGAGTTGTTCGATCAGCTGGAGGGAGCCCATTATTTTTCGAAGCTGGACTTGAGGTCAGGCTATTACCAGCTGCGGATCCAGGAGGAGGATATTCCGAAGACGGCCTTTAGTAGCCGATATGGATTGTATGAGTTCATCGTGATGCCCTTCGGGCTCACGAATGCTCCATCGGCGTTTATGAGCCTCATGAACCGGGTCTTCGAGGCTTATTTGGATGTGTTCGTCATAGTGTTCATAGACGACATCCTTATTTATTCTAAGACGGAGGAGGAGCACACACGACATCTGGCACTGACCTTGGAGAGACTGCGGGAGCATCGCCTTTATGCGAAGTTCAGTAAGTGTCAGTTCTGGCTGAAGGAGGTGGCTTTCTTAGGCCACATTATCAGCGGAGCCGGGCTGGCAGTGGACCCGGCAAAGATTCAAGCTATTTCGGAGTGGCCGCAGCTGAAAACAGCCACTGACGTACGGAGTTTTCTAGGACTTGCCGGTTACTATCGGAAGTTCGTGGAGGGATTCTCTCGAATCGCCCTCCCGCTCACATCCTTGACGAAGAAGGAGGCACTGTTCGTGTGGACCCCGTAGTGCCAGACAGCTTTCCAGGAGCTGAAGGATCGGCTGACCTCGGCTCCCATTCTTACTCTCCCCTCGGGGAGGGAGGGATTTCAGGTCTACACCGACGCATCATATCAGGGGATGGGAGCAGTACTGATGCAGAACGGACACGTCATAGCTTATGCTTCCCGCCAGCTGAAGACCCATGAGAAGAACTACCCAGTGCACGACCTGGAGATGGGAGCAGTTATATTCGCACTAAAAATATGGCGGCACTACCTTTATGGAGTCCACTGTGACATATACTCCGATCATAAGAACCTTAAGTACGTGGACACGCAGAAGGAACTAAACATCAGGCAGAGGCGGTGGGTGGAGTTCCTTTCTGACTATCAGTATGAGATGCATTACCACCCGGGGAAGGAGAACGTGGTAGCGGATGCACTGAGTAGGAGAGCTGCCACAGCAGGAGCAGAGCCTCAGTTGATGTCTATGGAGCTGCTGCAGAGACTAGAGGACATGCACATTACTCTGGTATCGTCTGATGATCCTGAGCTCTATGAGGAGTACTTGGCCGCGATAGGCGCAACCGATGACATCAGAGACCGGGTCAGAGAGGGACAGAGGCAGGATGCCAAGTTGGAACCCATCTTCCAAGCTCTGGAGGCAGGCACTGCAGGATACTACACAATGAGGGACGACCTGGTGTGCTTCAGAGGACGGGTGTACATACCAGAGGGAGGCCAGATCCGGGAGGATATTATGACGGAGGCGCACTGCAGCCGGTATTCTGTACACCCGGGGATCACAAAGATGACGGCTGATTTGAAGAAGACGATGTACTGGACGGGCATGAAGAAGGATGTCTCACACTTCGTGACCCATTGTGAGGCATGTCAGCTAGTGAAGGCGGAGTGCAGGAACCCCGCAGGATTATTGCAGCCACTCCCGGTGCCGGAGTGGAAGTTTGACGACATAGCCATGGACTTCATACATGGGTTTCCCCGGTCTCGGACAGCGAATGACTCGATCTGGGTAATCGTTGATCGGTTGACCAAGGTGGCTCGATTTATACCGATCAGGAAGGGTGATTCAGTAGGAGTACTGGTGCGGAAGTTTGTGAAACAGTTCATTCGTTATCATGGCGTGCCCAGGACGATAGTGTCGGATCGGGATGGCCGGTTCACCTCCAGGGAGTGGAGATCCGTGCAAGCTTACTTAGGCATGCGATTGCCCTTCAGCACTGTATTCCACCCTCAGACAGATGGGCAGACAGAACGCACCAACCGGACGCTGGAGGACCTCTTGAGGCTGTGCATCTTGGACCGCGGGGAACCGTGGGAGAAACTCTTACCCCTTGTCGAGTTCTCCTATAACAACAGCCACCAGTCCAGCATCAGGATGGCGCCTTACGAAGCCTTGTACGGGAGGAGATGCTGGACCCCGCTTTCTTGGGTGCAGAACGAAGATCCGAAAGTGTTGGGGTCAGAGTTTGTTGAAGACACCGAGGCACAGGTGAGGCTGATCAGGGACATGATGCTCGAGGCACAGAGTAGACAGGCTAAGTACTATGACGCCCGGCATCGGCAGGTGGAGTTCCAGGTGGGGGACCAGGTTTTTTGAAGATCCGGCCCATGCATGGAGTCTCGCGGGTGCGTGGTCGGAGGAAGAAGCTCAGCCCTAGGTACATGGGCCCTTACAGGATCCTGGAGGGGATCAGACCCCTAGCCTATCGGCTGGAGTTACCACCAGAGCTGGAAGCGCTGCACGACGTCTTCCACATTTCTTCTTTGAGGAGGGCTCTGCTACGCCCGGAGCAGCAGATTTTGACCACCGAAGGGCCGGTAGCTTCAGACCGGTCGGTTCGTTTGGAGCCTGTGAGGATCGACGACCGAGGAGTGCGGGTCTTGCGACGCAAGGTCCCACTAGTCAAGGTCCTGTGGAGGAACCACGGCCAGGAGGAGCATACCTGGGAGCCACAGGACCTGATGCGACAAAGATACCCCGAGCTATTCAGTCAGGTATACCTCTCGGACCCCTCAAGATTTAACTTATTTTTCCTGCTTCAAGTATACTAAGGGCTGCTCTAGGCAGATAGAGGCTTATCTTTTGTTTATTGGGGCTTATCCTTGTTTATTGGGATTTTGGTTTGCCAATTGGGCAAAAGGGTCTTAGATCTAAGTTTTCCCGTAGAATCTAATTTAACAAACAAGGCGTCATAATGGGATGTTACAAGACTCTTTCCTTCGGTAGTAAGACCCGTAGGCCCAACCTTGATTTCGAGGACGAAATCTTTGTTTTGTTTATTGGGATTTGTAACATCCCATTTCCAACTATACCCCTAAGAGTGGTTTTGGCCATGACTAGGTCATGACAAACCCTAGAAAGCCAGAAATGGGCCAAGAGATAGGAGGCCAAGGTGAGGATCACCATGGTCTGCTAATAGTAGGATTTTGAACAATGGTTTAGAATGACAATGGGGCTTCACCATGGCCCCAAGACCCTACCACAACACTCCCAAACATTTTGGGAGCCCCATTAGAGCCAAAAGGACCCATTAGGGTCAACCCAAGAGGCCCAGTTGACCAAGGTCAACCCTAGCCCTAAATGGGTCAAACTAGCCTACTTAGGGCCAACTAACCTACTCCTAGCCTAAAGGACCCCTCCTATGCCCTCCTAACCCTAAAGTGAGGTCAAATGGTCACTAAGGACACATTGGGGTCAGCCCTAGAGGCCAGGTTGACCCAAGTCAACTCAAGCCCTAACCTGGTCAAAGTACCCTTACTAAGGGGTATGTGACCTCCAAAGTACAGGGTAACCCTACATAACCCTACCTAGACCCTAAGGGAAGCCAATGGGTCACCTAGAACCCATAGGGGTCAACCCAATTAGTCATGTTGACCCAAGTCAACCCTCATTTAGGTCAAGTCAAACTTAACCCAAAAGGGCTAACCCAAGCCCAAGCCACTTCTCCCTTAGGCTAAACCCATTCCCATGACCATCATAATCAAGTGGGCTGCATTTAGTTTGTGAGGTTGACTAGTCAACCAGAGGTGACTAGGAGAGAGAAAGGAGCTCCTCTCCATGATAATGGAGGAGAGAGAAAATGAGGAAGAAGAAGGGGGAAGTGAGAGGCCGCCAAGGGAGACTAACAGCCACCCATTATGGCTGCAATCAACTCCTCTAGGAGAGAGGAGTTGATTCCAGCCTTTTCCCGGCCACCAAGGGGTGGGTTCAGCCCCCCTCCACACAACCCGAGCCACACCTTTAATGGTGTTAATGGCCATTGAAGAACCAGCCTCTCCTCCTCCCCCATTTGCCATTTAAACACCTTCAGGGAGCCGAGGAGATCATTTTAGAGCGTTTACCTGGAGGAGACGAGCCATTCCACTGTGCAGTTGCAGAAGCCGAGCGCCGCCGCCGTCGTCAATGGCATCCCGCCGCTCCTCTCGCATCCAGGCCGCCAGGAAGGTCCTCTCCCTCTCCTTAACCCATGGTTAGATCATAGCAATCGTTAGGACCAAGGTTCGGGCTCAATTGAGCCCGATCCAATTCGGTTTTCATGGATTTTTCTGAAGAAAACTCACCTCTCGGGATCGCCGGAAAAGGGGTTTCCGGCGGCCAAGCCGCCGCCTGGGGATGGCCACCACCTCAACGGAGGTGGTGGAGCCTGTGGCCGGCCGGGGAGGTGGTCGGGTCGCCGACAGTGGCGTTTGGAAGTGGCTCCAGGCGGGATGAATCCTGGCCGTCGGCTCAAGGAAGAAGATGATGGGATTCCGTCCCTTTTGCTTCAAGATTCGTGCGGGCCCGATTTTAAACTATAGGAAATTAATGATATTTATTTCATTCTGTCACACTTTTGACATTTAATGTTTTATATTTTTAAAAATAGTTAGAGCTCTGTATGAGAAAATGATCAACACATGATTTGTAGCCCTTCCTTTCTACTTTATTTTAAAATTCGTTTGAACCCATTTGGGCTTCTGGTTTGACCAGGGCACCCATTTTGGTGGGACATACCCTTAGGGCTAGGCAGTCACTAAATTGAGTGCCCACTCTTCACCCCTAGCCCAAATTAGCTGAAATTTTGGCAGAGAGTCTATCTTAGATATACCTAGGGCTGTCCAAAAATGGGAATTTTTGGAGAAAATATTTCTATAGTTGTTGTAAACATTTAATAATTATTAAATAAATTAACTAGGTGCCCTAAACACCTCCAAACCCTCCGAAATTTTCGGTGAGTGGTTCCTGGGTTCATTTTAGGTATCTGTATAAAATTCATGTAAGTTGGATGTGTTTTGAATAGGTTTTGACCCAACCCTAACTATACCCTAAAAAGGGCATTTTGGTCAAAAGTTGCACTTTTGGTTTGAGTGACCAAATCACCTCAACAGAGGCTGAGATTTGGGCCACTGGCTTGTTATATCACTTATCATCTCCCCCTGGAATATGGGGTAGGGAGGAATAGATTTGCCCCTAAGTTCCTAGGTCAAACCCTAAGGAGGGACCTTTTGGGCTTGTGAAGGGTATGAGTCCTAAACACCTTGGATGAACTCCAAATTTTGTAAGGAGGTTCCTAGGATATATAGAACCCTCTGTTAAAAATATTAGCTAATTTTGAAAAGGATAGGGGCCCCCAAAACCCTAACCCTAGCTTAGGTCCTAAAACTTGTAGTGTAGGTTTAGGTTAGCTAAACATCTTGAAACTTAACCAAATTTGGGTAGTGAGGGGATTAGGGTATTTTGAGACTCTGATAATTTACTTGATGAATTTTGGACAATATTTTTAGCACTTCATTAGTAATCAATGGTATGCCCTAATAATTTATTTTGGCTATTGTGGTCTCACTGCCCATCAAGAGGGTATAAACATTGCCAGAGTTAGTTTTAGGTTATGATAATCTTGTATGAATTTTGTTAGAATTTTGGATATCTATATAGGGCATCTACTTCACAAGTGCTTTATTTTGATTACATATTAATAATTCTTGTCAGAGGCCATTACTCACTGAAAAATCATGAAACTTCCTGCATAGTGTTTTTAGCTCAATGTTATTATATGGAAATTTTTGTGGAATTATTTGATGATTGATTAGCATACTTTGTTCATTAACCCTTAAATTAGAGAGTTCATAAGAAAATCAAATATAGCTTTATTTCCAAATGATAAATTATGAAACTTTTTCTAGGGTACCTGTAGTCCATCACAACCATCCCTGAATTTTCTCTGAATTTTTGGAGGTGTTATTACTATAGAATCGTTTAATATGACTTTTTATGGGGCATCTTTGAAATTAAATTTAAAAGGCCTAAACCTTGCTGAAAATTGGGAGACTTAGGATTTATAGTTGATTAGGCATTTTGTATATATCATAAATTTAGTGGAATAATATCTTGTCTGATTATGGTACTTCATGTTCAAACCTGGGCCTTTTGGGACATTAGAATAAATAACTTAATTATCAGACAAATTAGGAAAATTATGGATTTCTGGATTTATGCTTCAAATGTCTATTAGACCTCTAATAATTATCATAAGGGTACTGGATGAGTATTTCATGTACATCCCTTTTTACGGGTCATGTAGCTTAAGTGGTCTGCATATAGCAAAACTGCAGGATTTCATTTGGATGTGAATTAGGGCAAATATGATGAGTCCTGATGGTTTGTTGTAAGGACAAGTGGAATGGGCTGCGTCTTTGGAAGATGAGTGAGCAAGGTGTGGTTCTGTCTAGGTTGTGTGTTCTGGGTTATAGGCGTTCGGGTTCTACGAAAGATCGTCCTACCCAAGGAGAGATGGAGTCAAATTACCCTAGGATTAGCATATCGAAATATGAGGAAATAAAGGGTAAGGAATCAACCAATAATAAAATAAGTACCTTACGAAAGGGAACGCTGGGCTAATCCCAACACAGTTCCTAGTGCCCCTTGAGAGCCCTTCACAGGGAATACGGGGGCAATCCTGGGTTAACGTAAACTGTTTAACAAGCTGAAAAGAGTAACTTAGTAATTAGGGTTGCACATTCCACAACAATGATGGCACCAGAGGTTGGTTAGGAGCTTCGGCTCGGATGGTTAAAAGGCGGACTTTGGGTCCGGGGAGTTTCGGCTCGATTGCTGAGTCGGACGTGTTGGTCCGGGAGCTTCGGCTCGATTCTTGATTACGCTAAAATTTGCATGTGCATAACAGGAAAGGAAATTAAGGTGGTGGGTCTTCGGTATTGGAGGGTCGATGCACCGACGCCAATACGTTGACTCGGCAAGTGTGGTTAGCACTTCGCCAACAGAAGTCCGGTGCGCCAGCCGGCAAGAGTACGCAGGAGTCCGCTTCGTGCACCAAGCGTTGAGGCGTACGATAGGTCTGACCGGTAGTGCTTTACTGGTTTAGAGGTGGGCGAGGCCAGACCCACCGCTTCCGTCTGCCACTACGGAGGTATCCTGGGAGGTTACGGCTCCAAAAAGGGGGAACTAAAGGTCTGTGTGCACAGAGTCGGGTGTGAGTGTTGCACTTGCATGTCCATCATACCCACTTGCATGTCATAGCATAATCGATACCTTAAACCTTGACACCTAAAGTATAAGTGGAATGGGACGCTTATACTTTAGGACCTGCTACACGACCCCTTAGTCTATAAGCTTGTGTGGGCAAGTTTATAAATTAAGGTTAATTTTGATATATTTAGTTACTGCTGTTTGACCACCGACACCCCAACGTATAAATCGGTATGGGACTTTTTATACGATGGGAGCCTTGCAAAAGACCCCTTGGCTTATGTGTTTTTCACATAAGTGAATGTTACATTTCATATTACAGCTTATTGTCTTTATATGCTATAGAACTTGCTAGATTAGGACCGCTGCCATCTGCTTTTGATATTCTCCACCTTCAAGTCCTCCCCTTTCTTCCTCTCCGCTCGGTGCCTAGGAGCTGTGGGGGAAGGGGTGGGGGATGATAGGACTTAGTCTTTTAGACTAACGGTTTTCGAACCGCATCATTTAGGGGATCGCGGAGACCAGTATGGAGGAGCAGCCCCAGAGACCGGTACGCTTGGAGGTGGGGCAGTCTAGCTCCGGAGTTCACACAGCCGGGACCGTGAGTCTCGACCCTGAGTAGTTTTCTACTTTTGTTTCTGCATGAGAGATCTTGTAGTGAGGATTTGATGTATCGGGCATAAGCCCGTTTTGCTACTCTGATGTTACTTTCTGTGGACACTCCCTTCGTGGAGTTATATTACTTATGACATGTGATTCTCTGTGGACTGATGGTTTACATTTACTTCATTATTATGCTACTTTTCTGTGATCGAACTGGCCGGCAGAATCGGCGCTTTGTGGTGATGACCCTTCAGGACGTGAAGGAGTCACCGCAAGACGGCGGTTCTGGGCCTAAGACCCCGGTGTCAAAAAAGAAAAAAAAAGGGGGTCTTACAGCATGAACTCATCTTCTTCCTCTTCAGTAAATAATCCAATGTAGGCTTCAGCTTCTGATTCTGTTTCTGAAGATGACTGGTCTGCCAGACTTTGTCTTTCTTAGCAACAAAGCACTTTTCCTTTTTGCTCTTAACCTAAGTCTTCTTTTTGTCAGCTGACTCCTTCCTCTTTTCAGGACAGTCAGCCACTACATGTCCCTGTCTATTGCAACAATAACACACAAAATTTGAAGATGTAGCTTTGCTTGGCTTGTACCTGCTTCTGTCATTCCTGGATGACTTTCTCTTCTGATTGTAATCATCTTTTGGCTGAGAAGTGGAAGGATTAGACCTCCACTGCCTCTTCTTTAGAAATTTTTGAAAGTGCCTACTAAAAGCAGCAAATTCTTCATCACTTTCACTGCTATCAGAATTCTTGCTATCTGAATTATCTGTGACAGCCTCAGCAATTATTTGAGGTGGAGATGGAGACTTGCTTCTATACTTCTTAGTGGCTTCAGTCTTGAAGGCCACAAATGTTTCCTTGTGCTCCACTCTAGTATTCTTCTCTTCCTCCTTTCTAGCCATTAACTGCATCTCATAAGATAGCAGTTTACCAAACAAAGTTGGAGGAGGTATATCAGTAAGTTTGGCCACTTCCCTAATAGCACAAATCTTGGTGTCCCGGTCCTTAGTCAGGGATCTTAAGAACTTGTCATTCAGCATATAGTTGCTGAAGTCTCTTCCATAGGATATCAACTCATTAACTATCCTATAGAACTTCTTGTAACATTCTGTAATGCTATCAGACTTTTCTTGTCTGAAGCTTTCATATTCCTGATTTAACATTAACTTCCTATCTTGTCTTACTTCCTCTGATCCCTCCATATAGACTATTAATGTGTCCCACATTTCTTTGGAGGTTTTATAATGAATTAAGTTCTGAAATATTGAATCATCAATGGCACTAACAATTATATTCTGGGCTCTCTTGTCCATAGTGGCCAGGATGATTTCATCTTTAGTCATTTCAGAGAAGTCCTTGGGAATTTTCTGATTTGCATCCAGAATGGATATCTTCATTGGCACATATGAGCCTTCTTTGACTGTAATATATATCCTTGGGTCAGAAGCTTCCATAAAGAGTCTGACCCTCTCTTTCCATATGCCAAATATCTCTTTTCTACATATTGGCAATTTCATGGACCCCAACTCTTTGTGATTCTCACTTGAACTCATTTTCTTGATTCTTGTTTGTTCTGAATCTTCCTACAGGATCTTACTCAGACTGTTAAATCCATTTTTTGAGCAACCTCCCTCTGATACCACTTGAAAGAATATGTGTCTAACCACCTAGAGGTGGGGGTGGGTGAATAGGTGTAATTTTTCTTTTACTTTATAGACAGACAATCTGTTCAGTAATTTAAACAACAAATGCAATTTCTACATCTATCAGCACAACAATCACAGAAACAAACATACACAGAGTGCACATAGTGTTTATAGTGGTTCCCCAAGGTTTGGGTACATCCAGTTTCCCCCTTCGCCTATCTAGCAGTGTGCTAGATTCGGCTTAACTTCTGCACTTCTCCTCAGATCCTCAGATCTTACAGCTCAGAACCCCAAACAGGTTCCTACAACTCAGAGTGTCCCCACTCCTACAACTCAAGCACAAAGCCCTACCACTAAGTCTTCAACAAGACCTACACTCAGGCTAAACAACCCTACCTCAGCCTTCAACAAGGCCTACACTCAGAGAATTGATTCTCCTACACTCAGGCTCAAAAGCCCTACCTCATCCTTTATAAATTTATGCTTACAACTCAGATCCCTTAGGATCCTACAAAAAGATAATAATGAGTTTTAGATCACCACTCTGTTTGTGAGAATGAAGAGGGCAACCTTCTTGATCAGTTCTTGATAGTACTGATTCCTGAGATCAACTTTGTCTTTGCTTTCTTCAAGGCTTCTTGAAAGAAAACTGTTGTCGACCTAAATCACCTAGAGGGGGTTGAATATGTGGTTTGTGCATCTTTCGCGGAATAAAAAATAATTAGAGCACAGCACAGAAATATCTACCAATATCACAGACGATACAAGATGTATAGTGGTTCCCCAACCTTGGGTACATCCACTTTCCCTCACCGATCTAGCAATCAACTAGACTCGGTCACTCCACTATCTCGGATCAAAAATCGATCCTACCCTCGGAACAAAGTTCCTACAAACTCGATCCAAACAAAGGGATCTACACCTCGGAAGATAACATTTCCTACAAACTCGGAGTGAAAAACTCCTACACTTGGAGAAGATTTATCCTACAAGAATAAAATGAGGTTTACAAGAATACAAACAGTAAATCACTCAGATCTGGAAGACACGGCCAAGATCTTCTTCTTTTCAACTTTGTAGCACTTTCAGAAATCGGTGAAGAGGTTCTCGGCTTCGATCTGGATTTACTCGCTTTTACAGAAATCGAGAGAGAATATGATCAGTGAAGTCGATCTCGATCTGTAACTCTCTTCAGAATAGTCCTCTGAAAGTAGAAGCTTTGGCCGGAGAAGAATGCGGCGGCAGCGGCTTTCGATTTGCGAAAATCAGAGAGGAGTCGGCTGAAGAATATTTCTCGAAATAGAATGACAAGAAAGCTTGGAGAATACTTAGGGTTTGTCATTTTCTGATAAGACCTTATATAGGAGAGACTAACGGTCATAATCGGTCATAATGATGTACACGTGGACCAATCATGTCGCGTGATTTGAAAAATCTCGTCAAAAAAAGGACTTAGAAAAATTTCGGAAAGATTTAGCCAATTACACGAGTAAGTCAATAACTACTCGACTAGTTGAATAACTACTCGAGTATATTATGGAGAACATACTCGGGTAAATATATAAAGACTACTCGAGTATATAGAGATCAACTACTCGAGTAAGCAGACAGAACTACTCGAGTATGTGTAGAGACCTACTCGAGTACATAAAGGATCTACTCGAGTACTGGAGAAGTTACTCGAGTATATTGCATGAACTACTCGAGTACATGAAGTACTACTCGAGTGGAATACTTAGAAAAATTCTGAAGAGGTCTGCTGGCAACTACTCGAGTAGTTGAACTAAACTACTCGAGAGGAAGTAATCTACTCGAGTAAAAGACTTAGAAAAATTCTGGAGTAGGGAAATATCAAGGTACACGAGTGACACATGATCTACTCGAGTAGGTATAATGAACTACTCGAGTATGTTTCTATCTACTCGAGTAAGTGAGTATACTTACCCGAGTATATGAGTGTACTTACTCGAGTATGTGACTTAGAGAAATTTAGATGAGGGAACCCTTTAGTACTCGGGTATAAAGAGTAATCTACTCGAGTATATAAGCATGCTACTCGAGTATATGACTTTGTCTACTCGAGTAGGTGACTTAGCTACTCGAGTATATGACTATGTCTACTCGAGTACAAGGTTCCTTTACTCGAGTAAATTATACTCTGACTACTCGAGTAGGTGAAAGCCCTACTCGAGTAAAACACTTCGAAAATTTCTGATGTTGGAAAAACTGATTCTTCTAGAGTATCCAACTTCAAATTTCTTTCCCATAGTCCAATATCTTGAATATGAAGTGTATCCCAATAGAGAGACCACACATGAGTCAACACCTTGGAATATGCAATGAGGGATTACATTGCACAGTTCCTGTGTTTGAAGACCCACTGTGGACTGACAATGGTCTACACTTCCAGTGAAATTCCTGCAAGCATAAAACTCAAACCAAGCATCAGATACAACTTAATTCATCTTAGTTCCAGGGTGACTTCATCAAATCTGGGTTCATGTGGATGAAATACCCAACAATCTCCCCCTATTTGTTGAAGTCAGAACCCTTTACACTTAGGTGAATTATGGATATAAAAGAAACTAAGTAGAAAAAATATGAGCAGGTAAGCAAAGGATAATGAAAAAGATAATTAGACAGTAATGAAGAATTGTATATATATAAGTTTCCAAAAGCATCAAGTCTATAATTTGTCATTTCAATTTCTCATCATCTTTTAGGTTTGGGCTTGGGATTGCTGCTTATCCATCTTTTCTTGCTGTCTTCTTAGATAGCTGAATGGCTTTGGTAAATACTTAGGAGGCCTTGGAGGAGCAGCAGGGTTATTTCTCCCAAATTCTCTGTCATGGATCTTCCTTTTCAACATTGACTTCTCATATAACTCCCATTCCTGGGAACTGTAGTGCATGTTTCTGTTCTCATTGTGATCCATGACCAGCCTGAGTGTGTCCAAAATGAGAGACTTTGAAGTTGGAGACCAGGCTTCAACATGTTTAGGGGCCTTAGAAGGAGCAGTCCTGCTAGCAGAGGGACCTTCACCATATTTCCTTTTCTTCTTGTGGATTCTGATCTCTAGAGGGGTTTGAAGGAATATATCAGCAGGATCGTCTTCTTCCCAGCCTGGAACATAAGTGTCTGGAGGAGCAACTGAGTCTCCAGGCCTGGGAGAGAAGGTAGGTTGTTGAGGAACAGCTGGGGCAGTGACATCTGTGGCTAGAGGATTGAGATGATGGGGAATGATGTTTGTGTCAACTGCAAGATCTGGCAAGATCTGATTGTGCATCCAGACAGCAGTGTCATATGTGTGAAATTTGACACTCTGTATCTGGGCAAGCACATCATCATGAATGGTCTTCACATGAGCTTCCCATACAGCTGTCTTTTGAGCAGTAGATTTTTCTACATGTTCTTTGAGTTCTTCTATCAAACCCTCCCCCTTTCTGATTTCAACAGATACTTTCTCTATGGTGTCATCTTTGAAAATGCCAACTTCTTCACAGATCTTCATCTTGTTGGCTTCAGTCCTCTTGTCTAGTTCTATCTGATTGTTTGCCAAGGTGATACCTTGTTCCATAACATTGCCCATACTAGTGATAGTATGTTCAAGGGCTTTGCCACCAAGTTGGAACAGGTATATGAGCTTGTCAGTGTTATGCTGAATTTCAGCAAAACCTCTGCTCATCTCAGTCTCGAGAGAAGTGACCTTGTTAGTGACCACCTTTAGAGAGGTGTCAAAATGATGTCTTTGTTCTTGAAGAAGAATGGTGATGTGTTGCAGCAAATCGGAGGAGGAGGAAACTGTAGCAGCAGCAGTAGAGGGAGCAGCAGTAGGGATAGGAGGAGTTACCCAAGGAGCTATTTCTTCAATTATCACTGAGCTGAGAGCTCTGGTGGTAGGAATGACAGCATCCAATTCTTCTGTGTCATGGGGGATGGAGAAATCGAGGTTTCTGAGAGGAGCCTCAGCTGGTTCAGGAGAAGGCTCATCAGAAATAAAAATGGTATATGCTTATCTGCTGGAGGATTTGGAGAAGGTGTTGGAGTCCTGGCTGGAGAATGAGCAGGAGTCTGTGCTGGAGACAAGTCCTTATTACCTTCAGAGGTTGGAGCTGGAGGAGATAGAGGAGGAGGGGGAAGCACATCTTCAGAAAGCTCTGCAATCATGGCATCTATAGCAGCAGTTGTGGACAGAAGAGTGTCTTGAGGTACTTGAGCTGAGGGAGTGGCTGGACTCTGTGGAGTATGAGGTAGGGATGGAATCTCTGGCTGAGGAGAGGGCTGCCTGACTGGGCTAGAAGGAGCAGGCTCCCCCTCACTTGGTGCACTAGAGGAGCTGGCCACATGATGAGGAGATGGAGATGGAGTCCTGTCCTCTACAGCTGGAACCTCTGAAAGCTTGGCAGCTTGGGCAGAATTCTTTAACCTGAGATCCCATCTCTGAATGGAAGAGATGGAGACCTTCTTCATATGGTGAAGTAGAGTACCTTTGGAGAGGTTGAAGACTTCAGGATTTGTTTCATGAAGGAGCAGAGAGATAATTCGTGTGTAGTTGGGGGATTTCATGCTATCCTTGATTTTGTCCAAAATCAGCATACCAAATTGGTATTTCTTGCGGCATACAATGGCTTGCATTATATCGAAGAAATATGAGGGAATATCTCGGATGGAGTAAGTCTTGCACAGTAAGATTTTACCAATAACATCGACCAAGAATTTGCCTTCTGCATTCATATCTGACCTTTTGAAATATTGAGCATCAGTGGAAAAACCACAGAAAAGGGTTGTCCTGTCGGAATCCTCAGCAACTAGGTGATCTTCTTCATCAACAATCGGTAAACGGAGAAGTTGAGAGACAGAGGTCTTGGTGAACTTTAGTTTCAAACCCTTTACTGTAGATTTTAGGACTTTGCCATTTCGTCGAACCTTGAGATTTGAGAAGAATTCTACAACTTCGGGGAAGAGAACGTGACAGGGTTCTTGGAGGATGAAGGAGAGGCCGGCGGTGTCGAGGAGGATGAGGAGGTTGCAGAAATCATCGGAGAGCTCTGTGATACCCTCGGTGACTAGTTCGGAGCCGACGCCAATCTTGTGAGAAGTCGCCATGGATGCGAATGACTGGAGGAATGAGAGAGAGGGCTCTGCAACTTCGGCCGAAGAGAGGAGTCGAATCGGTAGGGTAGGAGAAGAGGCAGAGGGTACTCGAGAGATAGAAATGATCTCGTGTAGGTTTGAGGTTGTAGAATTTCATATATATATATTACTCGTAAATTACTGCTAATTAATTTAAAGCAGGAGGTGGCATCTAGCCTTGGGGGGCGAATAGAACAATTTTCAAAATCTGGGAAACAGGACACGAGAAGGAGATAGACTACTCGAGTAGGTAAAGGAGATACTCGAGTAGGTCGTCAGGAGGTGCTCGAGTAGGTATGCAAAGAGTACTCGAGTAGGTAGATGACTTACTCGAGTAGGTCGATAGGAGTTACTCGAGTAGGAGGAGAGAGCAACTCGAGTAGATGGGTGACTTACTCAAGTAGGTAAATGACTTACTCGAGTAGGTCTTTAGATACTCGAGTAGGCACATCCTCATACTCGAGTAGGTCAGTATACATACTCGAGTAGGTGCATTCTTATACTCAAGCAGGTAGAGAGGAGTACTCGAGTATGTCTCAGCTTCTTGAGTTGAATTTTGAAAAAGTTGAGAAGGGGGAGATTTTGACTAACCCCTTGCAATTACGAGTTTCATACTCAGCTAGCCTTCTTTAGTCCTCTTTGTTGAGCATCCCAAGCTCTGTCTTGAAGAACGAGAACTTGGTCTTGTCCAGCGGCTTTGTGAAGATATCTGCAACTTGCCTATCTGTAGGCACATATTGGAGATCTATGTCTCCATGCTCCACATGTTCCCGGATGAAGTGATACCTTAGCTCGATATGCTTTGTCCGGCTGTGGGAAACTGGATTGTTGGCTATTGCAATTGCGCTGGAGGAGTCATAGTACAAGGGAATATCTTTGAACTGCAGGTTGTAGTCCTCGAACTGATTCTTTATCCATAGCAACTGTGCGCAACAGCTGCCTGCAGAGATATACTCTGACTCAGCCGTTGAGATTGCGACACAGTTCTGCTTCTTGCTACTCCAGGAGATTAGCCTTCTTCCGAAGAATTGGCAAGTCCCTGAGGTGCTTTTCCGGTCGTCTTTGCTACCTGCAAAGTCTGCATCTGAAAATCTAATTAGTTTGTTGTCATTACTTCTTGGGTACCATAAGCCAAGATTTGGTGTGCCTTTAAGGTATCTCAGAATCCGCTTTGTAGCAGCGTAATGAGATTCCTTAGAGTTCACCTGAAATCTAGCACAGACACATGTTGAGAACATTATGTCAGGCCTACTGGCAGTAAGGTAGAGCAGGGATCCAATTATGCTTCTGTACTTGGTTTCATCAAAAGGTTTCCCTTTTTCATCCTTATCCAGAGATATAGTTGAGTCCATTGGAGTCCTCATAGAGGTTGTATTCTCCATTCCGAATTTCTTAATTAGCTCTTTGGTGAATTTGGTCTGGGAGATGAAAATCCCATCTTCAGATTGTTTCACCTGAAGCCCTAAGAAATACTTCAGCTCGCCCATACTGCTCATTTCAAACTTCCCTTGCATAAGTTTTGAGAACTTTTTACAGAGGTTGTTATCTGTAGAGCCAAAGATAATGTCGTCGACATAGATTTGCACTAGCAAAATCTTGCCTTTTATTTCCCTAAGAAAAATAATGTCTTGTCTATCTTTCCCCTTGTGAACTTTTTCTCAAGTAGAAAGGTAGACAACGTTTCATACCAAGCTCTAGGAGCTTGTTTCAGACCATATAGGGCCTTGTGCAGAAAATAGACATGATCGGGAAAGTTAGGATCAACGAAACCTTGAGGTTGTTCCACATACACTTCCTCCTTTATGTTACCATTCAGGAAGGCCGACTTCACGTCCATCCGATAGACTGTGAAGCCTTTGAAAGCAGCATATGCAAGGAACAACCTTATGGCCTCCAGCCTTGCCACCGGAGCATATGTCTGGTCGAAGTCGATTCCTTCTTCTTGATGATAGCCTTTAGCGACGAGTCTGGCCTTGTTCTTTATGATAGTTCCGTCTTCATCCATCTTGTTCCTGTAGACCCATTTTGTTCCAATGATGTTCTTTCCCTTGGGTCTTTGAACCAGCATCCACACATTGCAGCGCTTAAACTGATTTAGCTCTTCTTCCATTGTCATTATCCATGATGCGTCTGAGTTTGCTTCCTCAAATTTCTTTTGTTCAACCTGTGAGAGAAAACTCAAATGAAGATTCTCATTAGTTATACCTCTCCGAGTTCTGACACCATCCCGGGGATCTCCTATGATCTGGTCCATGGGGTGATCCTTCAGATGTCTGAGCTCTAGAGTTCTTGCATCTGGATTATCTTCAAGCACCGGAGTGATTTCTTCGTCCTGGATGACTTCTCCATTTTGATCATCAGCCTCTCCAATGGGAGTTGGAGTGGTGATCTTAATGAACTTCTCGCCTTTGTTTTCAGACGGATCATCCAAGCTAGTTTTCTTTCAATTGTCGAGTAGTCTGAGTATAATTTACTCGAGTAAAGGAACCTTGTACTCGAGTAGACATAATCATATACTCGAGTAGCTAAGTCACCTACTCGAGTAGACAAAGTCATATACTCGAGTAGCATGCTTATATACTCGAGTAGATTACTCTTTATACCCGAGTACTAAAGGGTTCCCTCATCTAAATTTCTCTAAGTCACATACTCGAGTAAGTACACTCATATACTCGGGTAAGTATACTCAGACTACTCGAGTAGGTGAAAGCCCTACACGAGTAAAACACTTAGAAAATTTCTGATGTTGGAAAAACTGATTCTTCTAGAGTAGTCAACTTCAAATTTCTTTCACATAGTCCAATAGCTTGAATATGAAGTGTATCCCAATAGAGAGACCACACATGAGTCAACACCTTGGAATATGCAATGAGGGATTACATTGCACAGTTCCTGTGTTTGAAGACCCACTGTGGACTGACAATGGTCTACACTTCTAGTGAAATTCCTGCAAGCATATAACTCAAACCAAGCATCAGATACAACTTAATTCATCTTAGTTTCAGGGTGACTTCATCAAATCTTGGTTCATGTGGATGAAATACCCAACACTTCTTGAGTTTGAACTCAGTAAAAGTTGATCTTCTTGAAGTAGACCGGCTGGCAACTTCCTTCTTAAGATGGAGAATTAAATCTGGATCCTTTTTTGCAGTCTGGTTCAGAACCTGCTCCTTAAGAGATTTGATTAAACATGTCTCTTTCTTGATTTCAATTACTGGAGTTCTCTCTCTCCATGTAAATCTGAAATTTCTTCAAAATACTGATTTACAGTTTTCTCTGGATCATTATTCTACAATGATTGAACTTCTGATCACTCCTTGTAATTGTTATTGATACTTGATGATTGATTCTCTTCTATTGAAGGAGAAAGGCCTTTATATAGTCTTCCTCCAAGGTAACCGGCTGATCCGATTTCTAACGAACTTCTGACAGCTCTGACAGATGCAGTAGACCGGCTGAAATGGCAGCTGTAAAGTCATCTAGCCGCTTCTTGAAAATACTGTCTCTGTCTGAATGTGTCGAGACTGATCTTCATTATGTGTCGACACAAATAGACCAAGTGTCGACACAAGTGGACTAAGTGTCGACACATGCCTTGGTGATGTCGACACAACTCCTTATGTTGTTGTAATAGCTTCTCGACACTGCTTCTGTTGAATGTGTCGACACTCATTGAGTGTGTCGACACAAGTACTTCTTCTTTAAAACTTAGTTGAATTCTCCTGTGTGTCGACACATCTCCTTTGTGTCGACACAAGTACTTCATCTTTAACATTGTCTTGAAACTTGCTGTGTGTCGACACAAGTCCTGTGTGTCGACACAGTTGATGTCGACAGTGCCTTCAGTGTGTCAACACAGCCTCCTGGTGTCGACACATTTGATGTCGACTAAGCTTCTCTGGGTATCGACACTGCCTCTAAGTGTCGATACTATCTATGTCAACTATTCTTCACAGTGTGTCGACACTGCCTGTATGTGTCGACACTTTTCTTCTGGTGTCGACTCTGCCCTTCCTGGTGTCGACACAATTTACTCCAAGTGTCGACACTGATTCTCTAGGTGTCGACACAAGCCTTCATGAGTGTCGACACTGCTTCTCTAGGTGTCGACACATGAACTTAGAATTTTTCCTGCAATCCTGCTGTTACTTAACATGCACATATAAACTCAAAACACATCAAATACACCTTGATGCATATCATTGAGTAGGGTGAGGCTTCTTCAAATCTGGTACACATTTTCCAGTGTACCCAACAACTTTCAGTTTTCTGATCTGCAGGGAATGATATCTGTTGTTGATGCTGCTGCTGTGGTTGATGCTGCTGCTGTGGTTGATGCTGAAACTGTGGTTGATGCTGAAATTGATGTTGCTTGCCTGAAGAGTAATGCCTGTGCTGGTTGCTTTCAGAAGAAAACCTCCATTGATGTCTCTGATATGTTTGGAATTGGGTTGATCATTGGGAAGTTGCGCCTGAAGCACCAGCAACTGGAGGAGGAGGAGGAGGTGGATCTTTTCTGTATTTCTGAGATGGAGGAGGAGAGTATCTTCTACTTCTCTTCCTTTCTTTCTGTTGATTTTTAGATATCCACATCCAAGCTGGCATCCCTTTATACGGAGTTATCTTCTGGAGAATATAGTAGGGAGTGTCATTGGCTGGATTTGGCTTAGGAGCAGGAGGAGGAGGATCACTTCTGTTTTTAGATACTAGCTTCTTCTTTTTCTTAGCATCCTCATCAGAATCCTCATCATCCTCATCATCATCATCATCACTGCTATCCTGTGTATTATCATATAAAGCATCTAGCTTTTTCAGTGTTTCATCAGATATAATGGGTTTCTCAACTTGGGATGGAGCTGGAGTAGATGCTGGAGCTGGAGCTGGAAGAGAAATTTTAAGAGGAGCTGGAGAAATAACTGCGACAGTGCTTCAGCAGCTGTCTTATTCTCTTCTTCAATGTTAGCCCTGATTAACTCATCCAGATCAGGCAAGGGCGATTCATCCATTACAAAAGTTGGGACTGAAGGGGAAGAGACAATTGCGGAAACAACTTTAGGAAGAGGTGAAGTAGGTGTTGGAGTTACCATTATGATCTGGAAGTGATCAAACATGTGATCTCACTGCCAACGCGATATGTGCCTGCGGGGTCGCACATAAGAGATGTGGAGAAGTTGGATAATTGACTGTGTTGGTAAAGGTTGCCAATCACCGACCTGAATGGGGTTGTGGGCAAAGTGTTGCCTTAAAGGATCGTCGGGTTGGGCAAATGTTGCCTTAGAGGGCTGGTAAGGATTGTCGTCCGAGGGTCGATAACATTCGTCGAGGATCGTCTTCTGATTCCCGCCGATCGGCGAGAATCGTCTCTCTGATTCTCACCGATCGACGAGAATCGTCGAGAATCAATATGCTGATTCTCGACGATCGACGACTTCGACATGTATCGTCGACCGCGGCTCGACGGTCGACGAGATTCGACGTGTATCATCAAGTGAGGCTCGACGATCGGCGAGAATCGTCGAGTATTGTACTCTGATTCTCGCCGATCCATGGTGATGCTCGCTGATCGATTCTCGCCGATTCTCGCTGACTCTCGCCGATTGATACTCGCCGATTCTGAACCTTATTCTTGGGTGGTCTGCGGATAGCGATAAGCCTAGGTTTATTTATACCTTTGGTATAAATACAACACTTAGGGTTTTCGGGTTCTCACACACTCGATTTTCTCTGATAGCTGATCTAAACCCACGACGGAAGAGTTCTGTTCCGCGATCGTTTCGTCGATCCCGAATCCCACCGCCGACGGAAGCGTTCCGCCTCCGCCGTGATCGCTCCGCTGACCTCCTCTTCTCCAGCGACTGTTGCTGGCGTTGCTCTTCCTGACGTGGACCTAGCAGTCTGTGGAAAGCAAGGTGCGGTCCTTTCATCCTTCCCGATCTTCCGTGTGACGGAAAGCCCGGTGTTCTCCCGCTCGTGTGGACTTCTGCAGAAACGTGGACATTATTCCACGAAGAACTCGCCACTAGCAAGAAGACAAAGTTTGGAGCATCTCCGTTGAGTTGTGACTCAACGCCACCGAGGTAATTTTTGCCTAGTTTTTGCTAACTTCTTGATTCAACATTCATGGCCCGATCCACATCTCTTTGGGTTTTTCTTGATGTTTTTCTTTCCGCTGCGTGCACAAGTGTTGTGCCATCCTTATAGAGAAACCCAACAGTGGTATCAGAGCCAGGTTTCGGCCATGATCGTTGTTTTGGAAGTTTGTTATTCCAGTGCGTGTAAACCTAGGGATTTAGAAGTGTTCTAAATGCCTAGATTTAGTCTTGGTTCCACGCCAAGAACCTCTGGAATTGCGTGGAATTTCTAATTGTTAGAAATTGTGATCTCCTTAGCAGTAACCATCCCTCGATTTTGTTTTGGATTTTGAATCCAACAAAGAGAGATGAGCTTGTCTACTGCTTCAAGTTGAGTTGTCTTTGCCTTTGTCCAATGCATGTAAATCTGAGGATTTGGAATTTTCCGGATGTTCAGATTTAGCCCTTCCTTCTATTAATTGTTGATGGTGTTAGGATGTGCACATAAGGGATGCATGTGGTTTAGAATTGTTTTTCTTTGGATGTGCACATTGATCAAATGTTGATCATGGTTAATTGTTAACCTATAATTGAAAATCCCTTCATCAAATATTAAGTGTTCGGTTGCCTTCCGATGGATGACACTCTTCCTGCCTCGATCGATGAAGTGTGGGCTTGCCAAAGCAAGGTGCATTAATCTATCTTGGTAAGGGTGCGAGCAGATAATTGTGATATCCCACTGTCGACATCGGGTCATACTTAACTAGGTGACCTCAAAGGTTGAGTGCCTAGAGGCATAGGGTTGGCATGCACCATATGATGGATGCGAATAAGGAGTTATTCACCAACCATACAAGAATTGCATGAGGATGCAATTGGCAAGCATTGCCTACCTAAATAACCGCATTGTGAGAGGAACGCCAAAGCGGACTCATAATGTTGGTGAAATACGGATCTTGTCCACTAAGAGAGTAGCTCGCATGAACTCTCTGAATTGTTAGTGAGGGCTATCATTTCGAATAAAATAGTGGGAGTTTTATTTTAATTGAAGTCCAAATTAAAATAAATTGTATTTGAAATTTTGGTACTGATTTTATTCTGCATAAATTCTTGTAGAATTCCATGGCAAGTGTTTCACACTCCACGTTGTCTCTGAGAGCCATCCTTGAGAAGGATAAGCTCAGTGGGACAAATTACATGGACTGGTATAGGAACCTGAGAATTGTTCTCAGGCAAGAGCGAAAGCTCTATGTCTTGGAAGAAGAAGCCCCGAGGTGCCGACCGGGAACTCTTCCCGTGCTGAGAAAGATACTTATAAGAAGTATACTGACGATGCTTTAGATGTCGAATGCCTTATGCTTGCCACTATGAACTCTGAGCTTCAGAAGCAATATGAGAACATGGGGTGCGAGGAGATTGACAAGCATCTCAAGAAAATGTTTCAAGGGCAGGCTCGTCAAGAGAGGTTCGACATCACAAAAGCGTTGTTTCAGTGCAAGATGGGAGTTCGAGACTCAGTAGGGACTCACGTACTCAAGATGATTGGGTATATAGAGAACCTTGAAAGGCTGGGTTTTCCTCTTGGTCAAGAGTTGGCCACGGATCTGATCCTGCAATCGTTGCCGGACAGTTATGAGCAGTTCGTCTTGAACTACAACATGAATGAAATAGACAAGACACTGCCCGAACTCCTAGGCATGTTGAGAACTGCCGAAATCAATATGAAGAAGGCCAAGCCTGCCAGCCCCATACTGATGGTGCATAAGGGCAAGGGCAAGGCCAAGGGTTCCAAGAAGACGAAGGTGGGACCTAAGTCATATCTTGAGCCCATGTCTTCTGCACTGATGAAAAAGAAAAGCACGGTGAAAGAAGGGAAATGCCAACACTGTGGCAAGGCTGGTCATTGGAGGAGGAACTGTCCTTCGTACATTGAGGGTCTGCAGAAAGTGAGGGGAGGTATGACTTCCGCTTCAAATGTTTACGTTATAGAGATAAACCTTTCTGCTCCTTCATCTTGGGTATTGGATACCGGATGTGGTTCTCACATTTTTACAAATGTGCAGGAACTGGGAAGGAGAAGATTGCTGAGTAAAGGGGAGGTGGACCTCCGTGTCGGCAATGGAGCAAGAGTTGTTGTTGTAGCCGTAGGGGTTTATCGTCTTTCTTTGCCCAGTGGGCTTGTAATAGAACTTGATAATTGTTATTTTGTTCCGGCCATAACTAGAAACATTATATCTATTTCATGTTTGGACATAATTGGATTTTCTTTTATAATTAAGAACAATTGTTGTTCTATATTTAAGAATGATGTTTGTTATGCTGTAGCCCAATTGTTTAATGGTCTTTATGTTTTGAACTTGGACCATCTGATCTGTAATGTAGAAAATAATAAAAGACTAAGAACAAATGACTCAAACCCTACGTATCTCTGGCATTGTCGTTTGGGCCATATCAACGAGAAGCGCATATCCAAGCTCCATAGAGATGGACTTTTGGACTCATTTGATTATGAATCATTTGAGCGATGCGAGTCTTGTTTGTTAGGCAAGATGACTAAAGCTCCTTTCACTGGTTATACTGAGAGGGCTGAGGATCTCTTGGGTGTTGTACATAGTGATGTATGCGGACCCATGAGTTCCATGGCTAGAGGTGGGTATTTCTACTTTGTTACATTTACTGATGATTTCAGTAGATACGGATATGTGTATCTTATGAAGTGCAAATCCGAGACCTTTGAAAAGTTCAAAGAGTTCAAGAATGAAGTAGAAAACCAGTTGGGTAAAAGGGTTAAAGCACTCCGATCTGATCGAGGTGGCGAATACCTGAGTCATGAGTTCCGTGATCATCTGAAAGAGTGTGGTATTGTATCACAGCTCACTCCACCTAGAACACCACAACATAATGGTGTGTTTGAGAGGAGAAATCGTACTCTGTTAGACATGGTACGTTCGATGATGAGTCATGCAGACTTGCTTGTTTCCTTTTGGGGTTTTGCTTTAGAGACTGCTGCAATGACATTGAATCGCGCTCCAACGAAAACGGTTCTAAAGACACCATATGAGATATGGACTGGGAAGCGTCCTAGTATGTCGTTCATTAAAATTTGGGGTTGTGAGGCATACGTGAGACGTCAAATGCCTGACAAGCTGGAACCCAAATCGGATAAATGTTATCTAGTGGGATATCCTAGGGAAACGAAAGGGTATTACTTTTACCTACCGTCTAAGGGCAAAGTGTTTGTCGCAAAGACTGGTGTCTTCTTGGAGAAAGAGTTATTATCAAGAAAGACTGAAAAGGTAGAGCTTGAAGAAGTTCAAGAACCACATGTAATGAATGAACCGGAATTGGATTCTGAGACAGGACTACAAGATGTTGTAGCTAGAGAACCTGCTCAGGGAACACAAGTCCTACGTAGATCTGGTAGACCGAGGTTTGAGCCTGAGAGATATGGATTTCTCATGTCTCAAATAGGTAATGTGTTGCTTATGGATCATGATGATGAACCAGCAACCTACCAAGAGGCTATGAATGGACCAGACTCCGACAAATGGCTTGAGGCTATAAAATCCGAAATGGACTCCATGTATGCAAACCAAGTTTGGAACTTGGTGGAACCACCTGAAGGGGTACGACCCATAGGGTGCAAGTGGGTCTTCAAGAAGAAGACCAACATGGATGGGAATGTACAGACATTCAAAGGGCGACTGGTGGCTAAGGGTTTCAAGCAAATTCATGGTATTGACTATGATGAGACCTTTTCCCCTATTGTCATGGTTAAGTCCATAAGGATATTGCTTGCTGTTGCTGCGTATTATGACTACGAGATCTGGCAGATGGATGTCAAAACGGCTTTCCTTAATAGAAACCTCCTTGAGGAAGTGTATATGACACAACCCGAGGGTTTTGTATCCCCAGATGAAGCCACTAAAATATGCAAGCTGAATAAGTCCATTTATGGACTGAAACAGGCCTCTCAAAGTTGGAATCTTCGTTTTGATGAGAAAATCAAAGAGTTTGGTTTCATCAAGAATGAAGATGAACCTTGTGTTTACAAGCGAATCAGTGGGAGCATTGTTGTCTTCCTGATATTTTATGTAGATGACATACTGTTGATTGGGAATGACATTCCTACACTGAAAGTTGTTAAGAACAACCTAGGGAACTGCTTTTCAATGAAGGATTTGGGTGAAGCGACTTATATACTTGGTATTAAGATCTATAGAGATAGATCGAAGAAGTTGCTGGGTTTGACCCAGAGTACGTACATCGAAAAGGTGTTGAAGCGGTTCAACATGCTTGAGTCCAAGAAAGGATTTTTGCCCATGTCTCATGGTGTGAATCTCTCTAAGGACCAGTGTCCAAAGTCTTGTGAAGATAAGGACCGCATGAAGTTGATTCCATATGCTTCGGCAATTGGATCAATCATGTACGGGATGTTATGTACTCGACCCGATGTCTCTTTTGCTTTGAGCATGACTAGCAGGTATCAGTCAAACCCGAATGAGTGTCACTGGATTGCAGTCAAGAATATCCTGAAGTACTTGAGAAGGACTAAGGATGTGTTCTTGGTGTATGGTGGAGAGGAAGAGCTCGTTGTAAGTGGTTACACAGATGCTAGCTTCCAAACTGATAGAGACGACTACAAGTCTCAATCAGGTTTTGTGTTTTGCTTGAATGGAGGAGCTGTGAGCTGGAAGAGTTCCAAGCAAGAGACAGTTACTGATTCTACAACAGAGGCCGAGTATATCGCAGCAGCTAATGCGGCGAAGGAGGCTGTATGGATTAGGAAATTCATCGGCGAGCTTGATGTAGTTCCTAGCATTGTTGGTCCCGTAGTTCTCTACTGTGATAACAATGGTGCAATTGCACAATCTAAGGAACCTAGATCTCATCAGCACTCCAAGCACATACTTCGGCGGTTTCATCTTATTCGTTAGATTGTCGAATGAGGAGATGTAAACATTTGCAGAGTGTCGACTGAGGAGAATATTGCGGATCCACTAACAAAGCCTCTCGCGCAGAGAAAGCATGATGGTCATACTAGATCGATGGGTATACGATACCTAAATGATCAACTCTAGCGAGAATCTTGTAGGTTGCAAGTAATCTTGTATTTTGTTGGCTGTTTGTTCATATGATGAACTGTGTACCTAATTTTTCTCTTATAATTAATGGCAAGTTCTTTTATTGTGTCTTTTTCTATATGATAGTTAAATGTTAACATAATAGATACCCTTAGAATGTTCGCTTCCATGGGACATCAAGTACGTGACTTGAATGTGAGAGCCCATGATTTATTTGAAGCTTCATTCTTAAAGGTCCCTGGTCGAGTATCATCATAGAAGCTAAGGGTGATGATGGTACATGGAGACTAGCACGTGTGTTGACTGATGACCGGTTCTCACAGGTCATGATATTGTGATATCAAGTCATCACGTGGGTACTTGTTAGTGAACAAGTTGTACTAGACAGACCCAACCTGAGACTACTCTGTGGATTGTCATCCAATCGTGTCACGAGTAGGTCTCAATTGACAATGGTGTTGTGATCCTTTGACCTGAAGTCACAGCATTCATCAAGTGAGGAAGAGCATGTTTTGATGCCATCTAAAGTCTTCCTTGAGAAAGGTTGATGATATGGATGGTTGTTGGGCATGTTACAAATCATTTGGGTGTTTGTGTGTGAGAAGATATGGGATTTGTCTTCCTATATGACAGGAGTTGCATCCATGGGCCCCTTGATGGAACTGGACTGAGAAATGCAAGGCCATGCTTGGTTGAGTCAATATGTGATATTGGACTCACCATTCTCTGGAAGTCCGTCCTGGATCAAGAAACTAGGATTGAGCTATTACGAGGGTGACACGGTCCATGCCTCTAGTTCTTTCCGGATGTAAGGGACAAAGGGACAAAGACAACGCTGATACATTGGTCATAAAGGCTTATGAGTTATGAACTATTATTGCTTGGGGAGCAATGATGCATTGCTAGATGCCGCTCATTATTTGTGAGGTTTTTGCTTTGATACTTTCGAGATCAAGTGGGAGTCTGTTGGAGTTACCATTGTGATCTGGAAGTGATCAAACATGTGATCTCACTGCCAACACGATATGAGCCTGCAGGGTCGCACATAAGAGATGTGGAGAAGTTGGATAATTGATTGTGTTGGTAAAGGTTGCCAATCATCGACCTGAATGGGGTTGTGGGCAAAGTGTTGCCTTAAAGGATCGTCGGGTTGGGAAAATGTTGCCTTGGAGGGCTGGTAAGGATTGTCGTCCGAGGGTCGATAACATTCGTCGAGGATCGTCTTCTGATTCCCGCCGATCGGCGAGAATCGTCTCTCTGATTCTCGCCGATCGACGAGAATCGTCGAGAATCAATATGCTGATTCTCGACGATCGACGACTTCGACATGTATCGTCGACCGCGGCTCGACGGTCGACGAGATTCGATGTGTATCATCAAGTGAGGCTCGACGATCGGCGAGAATCGTCGAGTATTGTACTCTGATTCTCGCTGATCCATGGTGATGCTCGCTGATCGATTCTCGCCGATTCTCGCCGACTCTTGCCGATTGATACTCGCCGATTATGAACCTTATTCTTGGGTGGTCTGCGGATAGTGATAAGCCTAGGTTTATTTATACCTTTGGTATAAATACAACACTTAGGGTTTTCGGGTTCTCACACACTCGATTTTCTCTGGTAGCTGATCTAAACCCGCGACGGAAGAGTTCCGTTCCGCGATCGTTTCGCCGATCCCGAATCCCACCGTCGACGGAAGCGTTCCGCCGCCGCCATTATCGCTCCGCTGACCTCCTCTTCTCCGGCAACTGTCGCTGGCGTTGCTCTTCCTGATGCGGACCTAGCAGTCCGTGGAAAGTAAGGTGCGGTCCTTTCATCCTTCCTGATCTTCCGTGTGACGGAAAGCCCGGTGTTCTCCCGCTCGTGTGGACTTCTGCAAAAACGTGGACATTATTCCACGAAGAACTCGCCACAAGCAAGAAGACAAAGTTTGGAGCATCTCCGTTGAGTTGTGATTCAAAGCCACCGAGGTAATTTTTGCCTAGTTTTTGCTAACTTCTTGATTCAACGTTCATGGCCCGATCCACATCTCTTTGGGTTTTTCTTGATGTTTTTCTTTCCGCTGCATGCACAAGTGTTGTGCCATCCTTATAGAGAAACCCAACAGTAGGAACCTCTTAAGAAGCAAAGTTGTCCTTATGATGCTTAGCCACTTTAGGGCTTATTGGAGAGGTGTATGGGATAATATCTAAAGATAGCTTAGTATACTTTGCTGGAAAGAATCTCAAGTATGCAGTATCAAAAATGCTTAACAAATTAACTAAATCTACTGTGGGATTTAAAATGAAATCACCAACAGTAATTAACTCTTATGGGACTGCATCTTTCATATCCATGCCAGTCTCAATAAACTGAATTCAATCAATTAAATCTGTATCTGTAAGCTCTGTATCTACTGTTGTTGCTACTTCCTCTGCATCTACTGGAGCTGGAGCTGCTGAGTGTGAAACTGAGACTACTGCTACTTGAGCTGCTGCAGCTTCTTCATCAAGTATCTCCCCCTTACTGGTTTCAGCAATAACTGGAACCAGGCCCCTAAATGAAGAGGGGGCAGCAGAAAGGGCAGAGATTTGAGTAGATAGAGTAGATATGGAAGTATCAAGAGGTGTAATGGCCTCTGCTATGATGGTTTTGAGGAGGGGTGTGATGAGAGTAATGATAGAGGAGATGGTGGATGGATCCAGTAATGGAGTGGCAGATGGAGTGATAGATGGTGGTTGAGGGTGTAACACCCCCATCCGTCACATGGCATATTACAGAAGGTCCAGCTGGAACCCGACGCCATATACCACAGACAGACGGAAGTGTTACATAGGAATATTCAAACTATCCAATTAAGACTACACGTCCTACCCAGAGCATTCTAGCGGAAGCTTTTAAAAGTTGAAAGAACCAAAAACTTAAATCCAATAATCATGAATGTCCACAACCACACCACTGGAATGAAAACCAAATACACTGAAAGGGTACACGACCTTATGGCCTTGCAAATGTTCACTTAACAAAATAGTGTCTTACATACATCGGCTCGCAGGCCGGCCACACATGACAAAATAAAAACAACTATTCTTTACGGCCTTCGAGGGCCAGCACAGTAACATGGGCTCCAACCCGCTATCTAGCACTTGGCTCTACAGCACCTGCAAGCAACATTCCACCGCACGGTGGCAAACAAAGCAACGGTCAGCCAAAGCCGACCAAATTATAATGACCCCTCCCCTTACTCGGGACGGCGGTGCTCTTTCCCTGCATATCATTAGCCCAATAAAACAATAAAGCGTAATTATACTACGCCACAGGTGTAGGCTCGCACGGCCAAACACCTCGTGCACTCAGTGCACATTAACGGTGAATCCTGACACTTCAGCGTCTTCACCACCATCCCAAAGATGGAAACCACGTGAACATTTAGCCTTTCTGACCACTGTTTAAGGCTCCCGACTTTGCCCACGGCCAGTTCCCTTTTCGGGTCTCTCGCACCGAACCACATAGCCTAGGTCCAATTCCACTTTCCCGTTGCTCACACCACGTAGTCACTTTAAGACGTACGCACGAGCCAAGCTTCTCTTGGATCCCAAAACTTTTCCAAACAATCACATAACCTAGCTATGTTCAAGGTCAGTGCCCTGACCGCCAAGTTAGCAGAACACGTTTATGCTCAGGTTTCCGGGTGCGCCTTGGAGTTAATCCCCAAGGATCCCTGTTGCAATCTACCGCATAGAAACCCGAAAAACCCAAAGCACGGAGTCTTCTCCACCAAAACATACCAAATTCAACATCACCGATCCAAACAATACACGTCCGGGTAGGCTTCACACACAATGCATATGCTCGTACTTCGATTACGGACTCTATATGCAACACAAGGGGGACTATTCACATCAACCCCAAGGAACACCACGCACTCACCGCACACTCGCGGGAGCGGGATTCCCTATGCAGAAAGGAAGAGAGCTTTACATGCTCAAGTAGAGAATCATTACCCTTGTAGTCCTCTTTTGCGCCATGGAAAAACTACATGGATAGAAGTCTTCACAACGACCTTTCCTCCACGGATCCGCTCTCAGGTCTCAAAACAGTACTCCGATGCTCCGTCGGCGGCTGAAATCCTCCTCCTTCTTCCTCCGCTTTCTAACTCCTTGGAAAGAGAATGGCTTGGAGAAAATGAAGAGCTAACTCCCCCATTCCCGGCCTTAACATAGCAGTAAACCACCCGGGCCATTGGATCTCAATAAAAGAGAATGAACGGCTCAGATCTGCATAAAAATCCCCTGACCTGGGCCGAAAACGGCCTCGCACACGGCCGTGTGCCTTGATTGAAGCATGATCGTCGAACGAAGAAAAGACACACGGGCAAAGACACGCCCGTATCTCACCTGACATGCCCGTGTCGGGTCCCCGACATGCCCGTGACCAAGGGGCGTGTCACATATAACTGCCACGATAACGGACACGACCCAACTGAACACGGGTAGGGACACGGGTATGAACACGCCCGTATCACTCGACAATCGTCGATCGTCAAACGCAGAGGGTCACTCGACCATCGTCGACTGCTGTTCGACGATCGTCAAATGCAGGGGGACACGCCCTCCCGACACGCCCGTGTTGCCTGGCGTGTTCCTCCCGAACACTTTTCGTCGAACTCAACCGGCTTTCGGGAACATGGGTATAGACACGGTTAGGCACACGCCCGTGTCAAATGACACGCCCGTGTCATTCAGCCATGTTTCTAGTCGTGTCCTTCTCGGGATGAAAATGACCAAAACACCAGCCAGACACGGCCATGGACACGCCCGTGTCCTAGGCCGTGTACCCCTATACCGGCTCCAAAAATCCCTTTTTACGCGACCATCTCAAATACAATTTTCGGGGCATTACAAATCTCGCCCAGTTAAGGAATTTCGTCCCGAAATTAAGTAAAGGTACACAACTAAAAGTTACCTGAGTGGAATAACTCTGGATATTCCTCCAATATAGCTTGCTCTCGCTCCAATGAAAGCTCCTCACGTCCGCAATTATCCCAACAAACTTTAACCATTCAGACTTCCTTGTTGAGGAGTCGCTTGACTGCAACATCTTCAATACGTACTGGCTTGACCCTTGTCGTTAATTCATAATCAACCGGTACTTGATTGTCTGCAATGATCTGTGAAGGCTCTTGCACCGCCTTACGTAACACCGACACGTGGAACACATCATGAAGCGCACTCAATTCCGCCGACAGCTTCAATCTATATGCCGCCTCACTAACACGCTCCAGGATTTCAAATGGTCCAAGGTATCTCGGACTCAACTTCTTCAAGCGTCGAACCCGCGAGACACCCTTGAACGGCTTAATTTTTAAGTACACCCAGTCGCCAACCTTGAACTCCACATTCCTATGTTTGGCGTTATAGTACTTTGACTATCTGTCCTTAGTGATCTTCAACCGTTCTTGAATTGTCCGTATCACTAAAGTGGCATCTTCCACTGCTTGACGATTGTAGAGCTTCGACTCGCCCGTCTCCAACCAAGACAACGGCGTGCGACACTTTCTCCTGTACAAGGCCTCGAAATGCGCCATTCCAATACTTGCCTGAAAGTTATTATTGTACGCAAACTCCACCATGTACAGGTGATCTTCCCACTACTTTCCAAAATCTAGGATGCACATGCGAAGCATGTCCTCCTTCATCCGGTTGACCCTCTCGATTTGGCCATCCGTCTGCGGATGAAAGGCTGTGCTGAACTTTAACTTAGCACCTAACAGACTATACACCAACCTCTAGTCTTTCGACGTGAAGCGTCCATCTCGATCACTAACAATACTGCGGGGCACACCGTGCAGTCGTACAATATTCTCCACATAGAGTTTGGCTAACTTTTCCACCGGATCTGCCTTCCTGACCGGAATAAAGTGCGACACCTTCGACAATCTATCTACGACCACCCAGATGGCGTCGTTTCCCTTCTGTGACTTCGGCAAACCATGCACAAAATCCATAGATATGTCGTCGAATTTCCATTCTGGGATAGGCAAGGACTTTAGGAAACCTCCGGGCTTCTGGCACTCCGCCTTCACCAATGCACATGTACGGCACTTGGCCACATAAAGTGCTACATCATTCTTCAATCCTGGCCACTAGAATAATTTCTTCATGTCTCTATACATTTTCGTTCTTCCCGAGTGGATTGAGTACTTGGTATGATGAGCCTCATACATCAACTCCTCCCGAAGATTATCCGCACTAGGAACGCATAGGCGACCATCCTTCCATAACAACCCATCTTCAACAACAAACTTGGAATTTGACCCGTCCAAAGATTCATCCAAGGTCCGCCTCAGGATGTTGTCCTGAACCAAAGCCCGCCGAACTCTATCAGCTAGGTCACACTGCACCTCTGTCCAAAACAGTTTTGCCTCAGCACTAGACTGCTTGTCGATGCAAGATATCTCCAAAGCCTCCAACTCATGGACCAATCTCTCATCATGTATCGATAACCAGTTGGCCTGCGCTGGAGTCCTGCGACTCAACGCATCCGCCACTGCATTTCCCTTTCCAGGCACGCAATGTATCTTGAAGGTGTAGTCCCCTAAGAACTCCATCCACCTCCGCTGCCTCATGTTCAGATCCTTTTGGTCCAACAGGTACTTCAAGCTCTTATGATCGGTGTAAATATCGACTTTGACACCGTACAGGTAGTGCCTCCAAAGCTTTAGAGCAAATATCACGGCCGCTAACTCCAAGTCATGGACCGAATAATTTCTCTAGTGAGCCTTCAATTATCGTGAACCATAGGCTATCACTCTCCCATGTTGTAGCAGAACACAGCCCAAACCACTACCCGAAGCATCACTATATATCTCGAACCCTTCGGTTCCACTTGGCGAACATAAAATAGGCGCCATGGTCAACCGCCTCTTCAACTCTTCAAAAGCATGTTCTTACTTCGGAGACCACATAAACTTCTGATCCTTCCTAGTCAACGTCGTGAGTGGTAGCGTTATCCGTGAGAAGTTCTCTATGAAGCGCCTGTAGTAGCCAGCAAGCCCCAGAAAGCTCCGGACCTCCGACCACTGTAGTCAAAGCAGGCCACTCCGTATCGCCACTATCTTTGCCGGATCCACAACTATCCCTTCTCCACTGACAACATGACCAAGGAACGCTATCGAGGATAACCAGAATTCACACTTGGAGAACTTAGCATACAACTGATTCCTCCTCAACATCTCCAACACCATGTGTAGATGATTGTAGTGATCCTCCTCGCACTGCGAGTACACCAGGATATCATCGATAAATACTATCATGAAATGATCCAGGTACTCTCTGAACGTCCTGTTCATCAGATCCATAAACACGGATGGCGCATTGGTCAAACAAAACGGCATGACCGTGAACTCGTAATGCCCAAACCGCGTACTGAATGCTGTCTTTGGGATATCGCTCTCTCTTATCCTCAACTGGTAGTAACCAGATTTCAGATCCAACTTCGAATACACCGTTGACCCAACCAACTGATCAAATAGATCGTCAATCCTCGGAATCAGATAATTATTCTTTTCCGTAAGCTTGTTCAATTCTCGGTAGTCCATACAAAGCCGCAAGCTCCCATCTTTCTTAACAAAGAGAACTGGTGCACTCCAAGGCGCACTACTACAAAATAGACTTTTGGCCAGGGCAAATTTCCGTGGCAAAAAGTCCAAAACCGTGGCTAAAACTTTTTAGCCACGGTCTAGCCACGGGAAAATTCTGTGGCTAAAGTCGGCGTGGCTAAAACTTTTAAGCCACGAATCGGCCGTAGCAAATAGTATTAGCCATGATAAAAAATGTCGTGGCAAATAAGTCAACTATTTGCCACGGTTTGAAACCCTGACTAAAAGAAAACTTATCATTTTTTAAAAAAAACTATTTGTCACAGTTACATGCCGTGTTAAATACTAATTTATATTTTTTTAAAAAAACACATTCAGCTTTTACAAACTCTAGGAGGGGCATACAGGGCCACAGGCCCACAAGCAATAAGAAATTGAATGAGAGTTAGGAGTATCACCGTGAGAGGCTAGAGTGTGCCGAGATGAAGGGAGTGGCAAGAAGAGCAATCAGGGAGGTTGGTAACACCGTGAGAGACACACAAACAACTTAGGGTTCACTTCTTCATTCATCCAAGATACTTAGCAAACATACATGGGGGCTATTTATAGTCCTAATCTGTTAGCCCTAATTGTTTCATACTCACAAAAGAAAATACAATTACTAAAAGAATAAATTAAATAAAATGTGTTGAATAACATATTCATGTCATGCGTCCATTTGTGATCTTCAAGCGCCAAGACTAAACTCGTCAAACTCGATCATGTATCTCATAGTTGGTGCCGACCATAATAGTGAACTCATTATTTCAAAGGGCTGGAGTTCAACATGCATATCAATAACATTAATCATATAAATTAATAGATCAGAAGTCCATAGATCTTCAAAAGTTGGGTAACGCTTCCATTGATGAATCAAAGTAAGAAGTACAAATTCTAATAAAAAAACACAACAAGTCAATCACCAAGCTAAAGTAACCAGGTGAACATGGAAAAGCAAGAAAATATGCACATGTGATTGGGAGTTCCAATGTTCAAAGCTGTTTTTAACAAACGTCTCAACTACAAGCAGTTGTTAAAATTCAACAAAACCGTAGAGGCCTCCTCGGATACCCTGTTGACACTCAACAAACCGGCGGAGAACACCCCACTTATATTGTTGAAAGTTTTCCAGGATCGTGGAGTTAGCAGGGGTTATCTCAACAAAGCAGTAACAACCAGCAACGCATGCAGCACAAGCTTCTTTATTGATCAAGAGCAAACTTTTTTACAAGGCGAGACATACATGGCGAGACATGCTTCACCAACACCCAAACCAGGAGAGCAGAGACAGTTACAAAGACAAGAAAGAAAAACAAGCCGCGCGGACTCAACCACCAAGCCGCCGGTCTACTGCTGTGGCGTCCGCTCAGTCCGCCAGGTCGCCAGACCGCAACCCAAGCCGCGCGGACTATGCTTAGCTCTTCACCGCCGATCTGCAGGCCGCCTGACCGCGAGGTCGCCTAGCCGCCAGACCGCACAAGCTGCATCACCGAATGGAACAGTCCGCCTGAAGCAGGCGACTTCCTGAACTCCAAACCAAGTTGCCAAAGAGGAGACCGCCTGGTCGCTATCCGCGACCTGCTGTTTACCGCCTGTTGCTTAACCGCAGAGTCCGCACTGTCCCTGACCGAAATCAGAGCCAAGTCCTGGCTTTCCAGCGCTATCCGCACAACCTGCACAGCACAACCGGGTCAACTCTCTGCCCACGCGGACACCAAAGTCCAGACCACAGCAACTTACACGAGCTCAATTACTGTTCACTTACTTCGGTTTAGGTTGCCTTGGTTACCCTCTCCTGATATGACATGGGTCCTATTTATAGGCACGATGATGAGTATGGTCACCGCCCTAGCCGATAGGAACACCTCCACATCCTGCAGCAAGAACAAGTGTGTCCGCCAGCCCGCGGACACACATTCCAGTTCGCCGCTCCTGTGCAGATAGCCAGTCCGCCCCAACTTCTCCAAGGCCGGACTCCAATATCCAGCCCGCCTTGCTGCCAGAGGCCAATCCAGGACCACCACATCCGGACTCCGCAACAGCCGTGTCCGCCAATCTGCAGACAAGGCATCAGCCCGCAAAACCCGAGCCTGCAGCCTCGCCATCAAGGCACCTGCCGGACTCAGCGGACACCCGGCTACCGTCCGCACCTCCTGAGTCCATTGCCTCCATCTCCAAGGCACCGCCGGACTCAGCAGACACGCCGATCCAGTCTGCTTACACAGCAAACTCCAATCTGCATTCCTGAGCTCATAACCTCATCATAAGGCTAAACCGAACTCAGCGGACTCCAGCTCCAGTCCGCACGCTCTTGCCCAGGCAGTCCTCCAGTCTGCATACCCCCAAGCTTAGCAAACAAGGCAACAACACTTCTACTAGGCTTGGCGGACTGAGAAAGCAGCCCGCGCTCCACTACGTAATCTCCCCGGACTGAGCCAACCTGGACTTGGTTCAGATCACACCAAGTCCAGTCCACTGGCCACATGGGCCAGTCCGCACTTACTGGCGGACACTGGATCTAGCCCGCCATACCGGGCAACCTCCAGTTTCTGTCCGCGCTGACCGACGATCTCCGCGGCTTCCACTTGCCGCTTCACTAGAGCAAGACCAAGGCAACTGCCAAACCGGTCTGCCGAGCTCCAGTTCATCAGTCCACTTCATGCCGGACTCCGCGGATAGGATTGCTATCAGCCCGGTTACTTCCTGGGAACCAACTGCCTGTTGAGTAATCCCCGCCTGACAGACCGCCGCTGCTGTCCGCGTAGTCCGCGCGAACAGACCGCCCATGCCGCCACAGAGCAAACTGCCTGCAACATCCCTGCCGACTTAGCAGTCCACAAACCCTGTCCGCGTAGTCCACGCTGTTGAAACCGGAAACCGGTCTCTGTGGAGTTCGAGGTCCCCAAAGAGGGGTGACCGCGCACCTACTACACTCAAGTGAACAATCGAGGCTCTAGACTAGGAACGTAAGGGACAGGCCCAAGGTCTCAGCGTGGAGGTCCCACCACACACCCGGAAGACTAACGAACTCTTCCCCTCCTAAGCCAAATGCTGAGCTAATTGGGCACCTTTGGAAGGCTCTCTTGGCCGACCAGAACCTCTAGGGAGGATCTCAAAATTCACTCCCTCTTAACCAAGGATGACACCTCGAGTTTGTGCAAAACGCCCTTTAACTGCCCTCCTAGTAGCATAACCTCGCCTAGCAGTTCTATTTTTCCGTAGCCCCTTTTGGGCCGCCACCAACGTAACATGAGCCTTCAAGGGCTAGCAAAAACATCGCGGGAATCTCAAGTTACAGGAACGTACGTTCCATACCTCGGCACGCAGACCGGCAACATAAACAAAAAAGGCCTTCTAGGGCCGACACAAACTTGGGCTTAAGCCCGCTGCTTTCCGCTACATAAAGAATGCACAACTTCCTCGGAGTCTTCTCCGGGAACCCCAGAACATCGCCAATCCGGCTCATACGTCCGGATGGTCTTCACACAGCATGCCTAAACCCGTACTCATGCTTCCGGGTACTAAATGAAATTAACTGCGGGGATGTACATGTCAACCCATCGGAGAGAACCCTTCCTCCACCCATTGGTGAAGAGGGGCCTCCATGCAAATATGTAAATTTAGGGCTTCACCTGCCCGAGTAGAAATTTCGTTACCCTTGGCGCGGATATTGGCGAAGTCGCAGCCGCGTATCTTGCACGAGGCTCGATGCTCGGTGAAGGGCTCCTAGCTGATTTTTCTGATGGCGATGCCGGCCCTAACCCTCATCACAATCTTCTCCTGGCCGAACATTGCTGGAGAAACCCGGTCCCTATTTCCTTGGCCGAGCCCTTGCTGGAGGAGGTGAAAAAATACATCCTCTTGCTCCGTTTTTCTGGTGGTGGCCGAGCCTTCGCAGGGAGGAGAACAATGACTCCTGATCTTCATTTTCCTAGCCGAGCCTAGCCGTATATGGGCGATCAGTGCCTTGCTCCAAGCAGCCGTGGTGGTGGTCGAGCTCCCTTCTAGGCCGAGCCCTGCTCTAGGCCGTGCCCTAGCTCCAGGCCGAGCCCTGCTCCCGGCAGTGCCCGAGCATCAGGCGGCCGTGCCTTGCCCCAGGCGGCCGTCTTTTTCTCCAGGCGGCCGAGCCCCAACTGCAGGCGGCCGGCTCTTTCTCCAGGCGGTCGAGCCCCAAATGCAGGCGGCCGTGCCTTCTCCCCTTGTTGCTTCACCGAGAGAGAGGGAGAGATCGGGAAGATCGGGGAGAGGGAAAAACCTGCGGCCGACCCTTTTTCTCCTTTTCCTGCCCGATGCCCTACCCTCCCCTTTTTATCCCTTCTCCCATCCCTCCTCTTTTACAAATAATCTCCAAATCTCTCTATATAAGCGTATATATATAAACATATATATATATATAATAAACATATATTATAAATAGAAATATATATATAGTAAATATATATATATTTTATAACTCAAAACTTAAAAACTCCACACGCGCGTACGAGAGCCCGCACGTCCTCGAACAGGGCTGCACCAAATCGTCGCTCGTAGTACGTCCCGAGCCCGCTCCCTGGGGAGGATCCCACTCGGCCAGGTATGGGGTTGTACACAATCCCCGCTCTTTTCGAGGTTGTCCAAGCTCAAAAAGAAATGTGCAACCCCAAGTACTCGACGAGTGGGTTCCGACTCAAAAAAAGTTGGATAGAATTGCCCACTTGGAGATAAAAAGAGCTCCAGGCCAGGGCTTAAATAAGAATCAACTCACTATCATGAACATGCGATAAAAACCAATCTATCTAAAAATCCAACCAAATTACCAATTGATGCAAAAGTCAATGGCAGTACATGTTTTGAGATGCATATTTCAGATGGGCATACCTCTTATAAATACAATGATTTTGCTACCTCCCAAACATTTTATGTATCAGCAAGGTCAACATTAAAAGCAATAAGATCGATAATGTTATTTTTCATGTCGCGAAAGAGGATGATGTTTTTGATCTGGCAGACTTTGCAAATAATTTAACTATTTTCATAAGACATGAAACAAGTGATGTATTAATATCAGTCTACTCAGTTCATCAAAAAGAAACTATTGATCTAAACTATGGTTTAAACTATGATTCTTCTCCTTTTAAAGAAGCATTGCACACTTTCTTGCTTTTCTATGAGATCAAACCCTTTCCAAGACCTTTTCCAAGTCCAAGTCCTTCCCCCCCCAGGTGTGCCTACTGCCCTGCCCAGCTAATGAGAGCCTGAGCAGCGAGTCTACCCAGGGCCGAGCAGCACTCGGGGTCCCTTACCCCCACAGGCGAGCCTACAGACCTGCCAGCTGGATGGGAGCCTGCGCAGCGGGTCTACCTGGGGCCGAGCCAGGCTCGGGGTAGTGCAAAAGTCTCCAAACAACCTCCTAACATCGAGTGGGCTTACAGCCCTGCCAGCTTGAAGAGAGCCTAGTCAGCGGGTCTTCTCGGGGTCTCCACTCCAAACAACCTCCAACCACCGAGTGAACCAACAACCCTGCCATCTTGATGAGAGCCTGGTCAGCGGGTCTTCTCGAGGTCTCCTCTCCAAACAACCTCCAACCACCGAGTGAGCCTACAGCCCTGCCAGCTTGATGGGAGCCTGGTCAGCGGGTCTGCTCGGGGTCTCCTCTCCAAAACACCTCCAACTACCGAGTGAGCCTACAGCCCTGCCAGCTAGATGGGAGCCTGGTCAGCTGGTCTGCTCGGGGTATCCTCTCCAAAACACCTCCAACCACCGAGTGAGCCTACAGCCCTGCCAGCTAGATGGGAGCCTGGTCAGCGAGTCTGCTCGGGGTCTCCTCTCCAAAACACCTCCAACCACCGAGTGAGCCTACAGCCCTGCCAGCTGGATGGGAGCCTGGTCAGCGGGTCTTCTCGGGGTCTCCTCTCCAAACAACCTCCAACCACCGAGTGAGCCTACAGCCCTGCCAGCTTGATGGGAGCCTGGTCAGCGGGTCTGCTCGGGGTCTCCTCTCCAAAACACCTCCAACCACCGAGTGAGCCTACAACCCTGCCAGCTGGATGGGAGCCGGGTCAGCGAGTCTGCTCGGGGTCTCCTCTCCAAAACACCTCCAACCACCGAGTGAGCCTACAGCCCTGCCAGCTGGATGGGAGCCTGGTCAGCGGGTCTGCTCGGGGTCTCCTCTCCAAAACACCTCCAACCACCCAGTGAGCCTACAGCCCTGCCAGCTGGATGGGAGCCTGGTCAGCGGGTCTGCTCGGGGTATCCTCTCCAAAACACCTCCAACCACCGAGTGAGCCTACAACCCTGCCAGCTGGATGGGAGCCTGGTCAGCGGGTCTGCTCGGGGTCTCCTCGCCAAAACACCTCCAACCACCGAGTGAGCCTACAGCCCTGCCAGCTGGATGGGAGCCTGGTCAGCTGTTGGGTACATTGGTTCAAATGTACCTGATTTGAAGAAGCCTCACCCAACTCAATGATATATATCAAAATGTATTTGATGTATTTTGAGTTTACATGTGCAGGTTATGTTTTTGCAGGAAAGAAGAAAAAGTTTCTAAGTCCATGTGTCGACACCCAGAGGGAAAGTGTCGACACTTAAGAAGACATGTGTCGACACCAAGACAAGCAGTGTCGACACTTGGAGTCATTGTGTCGACACCAGGGATGCTGAGTCGACACCAGACAGAAAGTGTCGACACAAGGAGCTGTGTCGACACTCAATGAAGAAAAGCCAGTAAAGCTGTGTCGACACTTAACAGTTGTGTCGACACCCAGTGAAGATGTGTCTACATCAGAAAGTGTTGACACTTGGAGGCTGTGTCGACACTCAGCAAAAGTCAGCAGAGACTAAGTACAAGTGTCGACACTCAGAACAATGTGTCGACACTCAACAGAAGAGTCAACACTGGAAGTAAGTGTCGACACCCAGAACAATGTGTCGACACTTAGCAGAAGAGTCAATACTGGAAGTAAGTGTCGACACCCAGAACAATGTGTCGACACTTAGCTGAAGACTCGACACTTAGTAAAGATCAGCAAAGTTCAAGAATATTCTAAGTACAAGTGTCGACACTAATGGAATGTGTCGACACTCAGCCAGAGTCTCTACAGAAGAAAGATGTGTCGACACAAGGAGCTGTGTCGACACTCTACAAGTATCAACAATGAAGACATTTGTCGACACCAAGAAGCAGTGTCGACACTTGACAGATACAACACATGAAGATGTGTCGACACAAAGGTGTTGTGTCGACACTTAGAAGAATTCAGCAAAGATACTGAAGTACAAGTACTTGTGTCGACACTCAATTTCAGTGTCGACACATGAAGAAGAAGTAGTGTTGAGATACAAAATCTACAACACAAGGAGTTGTGTCGACACCTTGTAGACTAGTGTCGACACTTAGACAACATGTGTCGACACTTGGTCTATAAGTGTCGACACTTAAAGACAGAAAGTCTCGACACTTTCAGACAGTTAGAGAATTTTCAAGAACTGACTGGATGACTTGATAGCTGCCATTCCAGCCGGTCTACAGCACCTGTCAGAGTTGTCAGAATTCAGTTATGGACCGGACCAGACGGTTACCATGAAGAAGGCCTATAAATAGGCTTATACAGTCTACAGAAACTGTTGTTGAAGTTGTTGAAGAGATTGAACACAAGTCCAAGTTCAGATTTAAAGAAGATCTAGCTTTCAAGTGAAGATCTAAGAAGTTGGAGAGAGAGAGCTCCATCCAAGAAATCAGCTGTTGGAACCCAGCTGAGAAGAAGGATTCAGATTGGTCTGAATCTTAAGAAGCAGAGATCAAGGATCAACTGCAGAGAAATCAGTCTTATTGTGTTCTACTTTCAAGAAGCTTTGAAGAAAAGCCAAGTCAGATTGATTTCAGCTGAGTTATTCCAAGAACTCATCAAGAATCTCACAACTTATCTCTCTTTCATCTAAGTTGTTGAGTTTATACATTTTGTATTCATTATAATTTGTAGGATCTTTAGGGATCTGAGATTGTAAGCCTGCAATTATAAAGGCTGAGGGTAGGAGAGTTAAATCTCTGAGTGTAGGCCTTGGTGGCTGAGTGTAGGCCTTGGTGGCTGAGTGTAGGCCTTGGTGGCTGAGTGTAGGCCTTTGTGGCTGAGTGTAGGCCTTTGTGGCTGAGAGTAGGCTTTGTGGAAAAGCTGAGTTGTAGGGCCTTGGGCCTGAGGTATAGGAGCCTGTTTTGGGTTCTGAGTTAGTGGAGAAGTTTGGCCGAATCTAGTACACTGCTAGATAGGCGATGGGGGAAAGTGGATGTACCCAAAGCTTGGGGAACCACTATAAAACTCTGTGTCTACTGTGTTTGCTGAGTTGCTGTGATTGTTGAATGTGTGCTGTGTTAAATTAGATATAATTCTGTGATATTATCTGTTTGCTGCCTAAAAAGTTAAAAAGATTCAAGTCACCTATTCACCCCCCCCCCCCTCTAGGTGCTTAGGGACAATATCTTTCAAGTGGTATCAGAGCGAGGTTCCTCAAAAACGGACATAACTGTCTGAGGAGATCCTGTTGGCAGATTCAGGTTAAGTCAAGTACAGATTCAAGAAAATCAAGAACCATGGGTTCCACTGAAAATCACAAGGAATTGGGATCCATGAAATTACCTATATGTAGGAAGGAAATCTTTGGCATATGGAAGGAAAGGGTGAGGCTGTTTATGGAGGCCTCAGACCCTAGAATTTATATCACAGTAAAGGAAGGGTCATATGTGCCCATGAAGGTGTCAGTCTTGGATGCAAATCAAAGAACACCAAAGGATTTCTCAGAAATGACAAAGGATGAAATTGTTCTAGCCACCATGGACAAGAGGGCTCAGAACATCATAGTGAGTGCCATAGATGATGCAACTTTTCAGAATCTAATACACTGTAAGACAGCCAAAGAGATGTGGAATACTCTTATTGTGTATATGGAGGGTTCTGAAGAAGTAAGGCAAGACAGAAAATCCTTGCTAAATCAAGAGTATGAAAGTTTTAGACAAGGAAAGGGTGATAGCATAACTGAGTGCTACAAGAAGTTCTACAGGATAGTGAATGAACTCATGTCCTATGGCAGAGATTTCAGTAATTATGAACTCAATGACAAGTTTCTAAGGTCCCTAACTAAAGATTGGGACACCAAGATCTGTGCCATTAGAGAAATGGCTAAGTTGGCAGAAATTCCTCCACATACACTGTTTGGCAAACTGCTGTCATATGAAATGCAGTTGACAGTGAGGAAAGAAGAGGAGAAATCCACAAGAAATGAACACAAGGAAAGAACAGTGGCCTTTAAATCAGAAGCCCCCAGGAGGTACAGATGTAAGTCACCTACTCCACCTCCAAAGGTTGCTGAATCTGAGTCAGATGAGTCAGCTAGTACAAAGTCTGAAAGCACTGAAAGTGATGAGGACTTTGCTGCCTTCACTAGACATTTTCAGAAGTTCTTGAAGAAGAAACAGTGGAGGACAAGGCCTTCTACATCACAGGGAAAGGAAGACTCTTATCAGAAAAAGAGGTCTTCAAAGAAAGACAAGAAAAAGTCAAAGTCTAGCAAAGCTACACTATCAAAAATTGTGTGATATTGCTATAATAGACAAGGTCATGTGATAGCAGATTGTCCAGAGAAGAGAAAGGAGTCTAGTGACAAGAAGAAGACTCATTTCAAAGGCAAGAAAGAAAAGTCATTTGTTGCCAAAAAGGAGAAGACCCTGTCAGATATCTCTTCTTCAGAAACTGAGTCAGATGCTGAGGCATATATAGGGCTGTTTGCTGAAGAAGAAGAAGAGTTCATGCAGATTATGGAGTCTATATATGAACAAGAAGACTGTCAGTGCCAAGGACTAATGGCATTGATTGTAAATGACAAAATCCTGGAGCAGCCAGGACCTAGTAAGGTACAAATTTCAACTTTTAGTTCAATTTCTTGTGCCAGTACAGAATCAGATTCATCCTCATCAAATAATGAGAGTGCATCTGAGTCTGAAGCACATATTCATCAGTTGATAGATGAATACAAGGTTCTGTTGCAAGCTTACAAGAAGAGCAAGTCCCTAGCCAAAAGTCAGGCAAAGGAAATTGCTATTCTTAAAGCTGCTGCAACTGAGTTTGAGAAGTCTTTTGATCAAAAGCTTAATGAGATAGCCAGATTGAAGCACATAACTGTGATTCAAATGGGAACTATAACATATAAGAATGATCAAATCAAGAGTCTGGAGATTAATCTTCAGAAGGAAAAGGACTTAGTTGCTAGGTTTTCTAAAACTAAGTCAGTTCTACCTTTAATTGATGAATTTGTTCATCACAAAGGCAAGGCTGGACTGGGTTTTACAAGACCTGCAAGGACTGTTCAATCCAAGTCCAAGTCCAAGGGCAAAGCCCCAACACTCAACAAGCCAGCTGTGGATAAAACAGCTAAGACTGTACCTAAGCAAAGGTATAATAAGTTTGAGTGTTGGTGTTGTGGCAAGGTTGGCCACTTTGCAATGGATTATTGGCACAATGCTAGTGCTAAAGTGAGTAGCAAACTGCCTATTGGAAAACCAGTAGGTAGCTTTCTCAGAATGCAAACTAACAAGTACCAAGGACCCAAGAATTCTTTGGGTTCTAAGGTTCATTAATCTGTTTTGCAGGTGATGCCAAGTTGCCATGCCCCAATATGGTACTTGGACAGTGGATGTTCCAGACATATGACTGGAACAAAGGGATTACTAAGGGACTACATTCCAAACAAAGATGGTCCAAAAGTCACCTTTGGTGGTTCTGAAAAAGGAATCATCAAAGGATTTGGTAACATTTCTAGTAACTTAGTTACCATTACTCAAGTGGCTTATGTTAAAGGGTTGAAACACAACCTAATAAGTATAAGTCAATTAAGTAATATAGGGTATGACATCTCATTTGTTAAGAATGGTTGTCATATCAAGAGATCAACTGATCAAGAGATCATTTTGACTGGCTATAGAAAGAGGAATGTCTACTGCCTAGACATTATGTGTGAGACCAATGGTTCTCAAGTGTGTCTTGTAGCTGATGAGACAGTCTCTCATTGTGTCAAATGGCACAAGAGGCTAGCTCATCTAAATTACAAGACAATTGGCAAACTCTTTAGCCAAGAGTTAGTGAGGAATGGTCCTCAAGTTAAGTGTGTTAAAGATGGTATTTGCTCAGCTTGTCAAAAGGGCAAGCAGACAAGATCCACCTTTAGAAGCATAGAAAACAAAGATGCTGTGAGGTGTTTATACCTCTTGCATATGGATCTCTTTGGTCCAATGCCAGTTCACAGCCTAGGTAGGAAGGTCTATACCTTTGTAGTTGTAGATGACTACTCAAGGTTTTCCTGGGTGTTCTTCTTAAGACAGAAATCTGAAACACCTAATGTCTTATATAGCTTTGTCAAGCAAATTCAGAATGAACTAGACAGTACAGTGGTCAAGATTAGAAGTGACCATGATACTGAATTTCAGTCTGAGAGTATGGCAAAACTATGTGAAGACTTTGGGATATTTCAAGAGTTTTCTTCACCAAGAACACCTCAGCAAAATGGCATTGCTGAGAGGAAGAATAGAACCTTGATTGAGGCTGGTAGGACCCTATTAAGTGATACATCACTACAAGAATACTTCTGGGCTGAAGCAGTAAATACTGCATGCCATGTTATCAATAGGGCTACCATAACTAAAGGCCTCAACAAGACACCCTATGAGGTTGTGAAAGGCAGGAAACCAAACCTATCCTACTTCAGGATCTTTGGTTGTAAGTGCTTCATACTTAACAATGGAAAGTCTTACTTGAATAAGTTTACTGCCAAGTCCCAAGAGGGAATTTTTGTTGGGTACAGCAACAACAGTAAGGCTTATAGAGTCTACAACTTGTCAACTCAAGTTGTAGAAGAAACTGTACATGTAGTATTTGATGAGACTAAACTTATTAACAATGAGTTGTCTAGTAGTGTATGCAGCCCCACAGGTTTAACAAAGAAGATGGACAAGCTCACTCTAGAAGATGAATCTACTGCAAGACAGCAAGTAGAAGACAGTGGTTGTTGTCCAGGGGGAGTACTACATGTACCAAATGCAGAAGAAGTACAAGGAGTACAGCAAGATGATGAAACTGAAGAGGTTCAACCAGAAGTCAGGATGCCTCCATCCAATAGGCATCTTAGAGATCATCCAGTAGAATAGATTATTGGAGATCCAAGACAAGGGGTACAAACAAGGAGCAGAAACCTGAATGCAGCAGTCTACTCCAGCTTTCTATCCCAAGTTGAACCTAAGAAGTTTGAAGAAGCCATCAAAGACCCTCTTTGGATTGAAGCTATGCAAGAAGAACTCAATCAATTCAAGAGATGCAAGGTCTGGGAGCTTGTTCCTAAACCTAAAGACCACAATATAATAGAAACTAAGTGGATCTATAGGAACAAGATGGATGAACAAGGAGTCATCATTAAGAACAAAGCAAGACTGGTTGCTAAAGGTTATAGGCAGGAAGAAGGTATTGATTTTGATCAAACCTTTGCTCCAGTAGCCAGACTGGAAGCCATAAGAATGTTCCTGGCCTATGCAACCTTTCAAGGATTCAAAGTTTACCAAATGGATGTCAAGTCAGCATTTCTAAATGGTAATCTTAAAGAAGAAGTCTATGTGGAACAACCCTCAGGTTTTGTTGATTCAACTCTACCTAATCATGTCTATAGACTTAGGAAAGCTTTATATGGGTTAAAGCAAGCCCCTAGGGCTTGGTATGAAACCATGTCTAGTTTCCTCATTGAGAATAAGTTCACAAGGGGGAAAATAGACAAGACTCTATTCCTTAGGGAATCTAGAGGCAAAGTAATACTAGTCCAAATATATGTAGATGACATTATATTTGGGTCTACTGAAAGTAGCCTTTGCAAAAAGTTTGCAAAGCTAATGCAAGGTCAATTTGAGATGAGTAGTATGGGAGAGCTAAAGTTCTTCTTGGGTCTCCAAGTAAGACAGACTGAGAGTGGTTTATCCATATGCCAGTCCAAGTTCACCCTAGAACTTATAAGGAAGTATGGTATGGATTCATCCAGCACCATGAAGACTCCTATGGGGTCAAGTATGTCTCTTAACAAGGATAATGCAGGGAAGCCTGTAGATGAAACCTTGTATAGAGGGATAGTTGGCTCCCTATTATACTTGACTGCAAGTAGACCAGATATCATGTATGCTACATGTGTCTGTGCTAGGTATCAAGCCTGCCCTAAAGAGTCTCATTTGAATGCAGTCAAAAGGATATTGAGATATCTAAAGGGCACTCCTCATCTAGGCCTCTGGTACCCTAGGAATGGGGATTTTGAACTAACAGGTTATTCAGATGCAGACTTTGTAGGATGCAAAGAATACAGAAAAAGCACTACTGAAACCTGTCAATTCCTAGGTGGGAGACTAATTTCATGGAGTAGCAAAAAGCAAACAAGTGTGGTTATCTCCACTGCAAAGTTAGAATATGTGGCTGCAGGAAGTTGCCGTACTCAACTTCTGTGGATACAACATCAGCTAGAGGACTATGGATTTCAGGTAAGTAGAACTCCACTCTTCTGTGATTCTACTAGTGCTATTTCAATAGCCAATAATCCTGTATCTCATAGTAGAACAAAACATATTGAAATTAAATATCATTTTCTTAGGGAGCATGTAGAAAGAGAAGATATTTTACTTGAATATGTTAAAACAGATGAACAACTAGCTGATATGTATACTAAGCCCCTAGAAGAAGCTAAGTTCAATAGGTTTAAGATTGAACTAGGAATGATAAACTTAGAGTAAGTTTATATTATTGAAATTGGCTAAGTAAAAAGGTGTCGACACACAGAGATTTCTGTGTCGACACAGATAGTAGGTGTCGACACTTCAGGGAAAAGGTGTCGACACATCTAGGAAGTTGGTGTCGACACTTCAGAATAATAGTGTCGACACATGCCAAGTAGGTGTCGACACAACCAAGGTGGTGTCGACACTTAGTGTTTACTCAGTATTTTCTAAGTAAAGTCTCGACTAAATGTCGAGTAGAGTGGTGTCGACACATAAACAAGTGTCGACACATATAATCTGTTGACTAAACTTGTGTCGACACATATGTGTCGAGACATTATAAGTCAGTGTCGACACTTATTGCCAGTGTTGACACAATTCAAGTTGGCTGCCCGCCTTTTCATCTTCAAAATTAGAAAGGTATAAATAGGGTTTTGCCTTTGTCTGTCGACACGCTTTCAAAAGTTTCGAGACCAAAACTTCTGTGTCGACACCTCTCTTCTCTCAGTTCAAATTCTTCAACCCTAATGGCGCCAAAGCTTGAGGAGAACGTCAACGAAGGCTACGAACTAGTGCGCGACGCATTTGGAGATGCTGACCAGGAAATCAAGAACGTGATAACCCTAGTAGCCGACTCAGGGTTAGAATATCTTGTTTCTGAACCCACCAAAATCTGGAAGAAAGAGGTACTGGAATTCCTCAATGGAGCTGAAGTCGACGACACTGGATTGAAGATCAAATCCAGAGTCCATGGTGCAAAGGTGAAGGTATCACCTAAGAGCTTGAGAAAGATTCTAAATCTGCCTAGAACAAATGAAGAAGATGAAGTTACTGCTTCAAAGACCAGGGAAGCTCTAACTTGGTGTGGAATGGATTCTAAGATGAAGATTGCAGTTTTTAATAGAAAGGGCATGAATAGTCAAGTGAAATTTCTGTCTGAGATAGTTGGAAAAGTAATCCTCAGTAAGCCAGGAGGGCATGATAGGGTATCTGCCTCTATGTTCAGCATTATGACCAGAATTATCATCACTCTGAACACTGACTGGTCTGTTGTGATATTTGAGAAAATCAAGGAAAGTTTGAAGAAGCCCAACCTGGGCAGAATTATAAGTCTATATCTAGCCGGTACCATACCAGAGGTTATGCAACAAGCTGCTGGAAGCAAAATCAATCACATGAGAAAAATGGATATGAGAATTTTCTCCAGATGGGACAGGGTGTTGACTAAGGAGATGCCAACCCCTGAGAAGATAATTTCTGAAAAAGTATCACCTCCAAAGAAGAAGAGGAAAGCTGCTCCAGTGGCTCAAGTTCCCTCAAGCAGCTCTGATAGTGAAGAACAAGTGGTCTTCACACCTGATGAAGAAGACACAGGAACTGCTGTGAAGTCTCCAGCACAACAAGTAGATGCTGAGATCCAGGGGGAGCTACCTCTAGCTAGCCCCATACATAAGGATCACATCCAGGGGGAGTCTCTAGTTGTAGAAGAACCAACTACCCTAGAAAGTGAACAAGCAACCAACACCATACTAGAGGTAATCACTGAACTAAATGCTTTAGATTTTCCTATAGAGGATACTGATTTGTCTGATGTTCATCAGCAAACTCAGCTGGATAGCCAAGTCCCAAATGCTGTCATGGAAGACACATCTGTTGTAGTTGTAGTTACTGATCCAGTGGTTGAAGAGCCCAGAATTTCTCCTGCTCAGTCTCCACAAGAATACACCATGGAAGATTTATTCCTAAATCTGGATCAAGCAGATTTTGACAAGGAAACTGATGCTGCTGAAAGGGAGAATGTTCCACTTGAGGGGGAGCAAGTATTATTTGTTGAAGAGCCTGCAAGGCATGAGACTGATAAGCCCCAAGCTGCTGAAGAACCACCAAAGGAAAGGGTAGATATAGCCAGCTCCTCAGCTTCAGAAGATGAGTAGGCTGCAAGCGCAAAGAAATAGAAAATTTATGTATTCAAGAGAAGGAGTCAGAGTTATAAGAAGGCCTTACAATCTATTGCTCCACAGCCTATAGCATAGCCAGCTCCAACTGTGGATTATAGTGCTTTAATGGTTGCAATGCAAGTCAAGTTGGATGAGCAAAGGCAGGCCATTGAAAAGTATGTTGATGAAGGGCAGAAGTCTCTCCAATTTGATCTAGCCCAGGACATAAAGTCAATCAGATTTGAGTTGAATCTTAACAAGAAGGAGATGACTGAATGTTTCCACAAGGGTGGAAATGCAGTGGTGTATTTGGCTACACACCAGGAGAAGACAAAAGCACAAGTGGATGACATAGCTGTGAAGCAAGGTTATGTTCTTGAAAATTAGATAAGAATGAATGACAATTTGACAGAATCCCACAATGCTATTGTCACAGAAATGAAGAACATTGCTGCTGGCCTGACAACTTCTACTGCTACTGCTATGACAGCTTTTGATAAAGCACTGCAAGAGAGCTTAACTGATATTACAACTGCTATTCAAGACTCTCAGAAGCTGATCTCTGAAAAACTCCAAAGGTTAAGACCTTTCTACAGGGATGGAGTTAATTATCTCAATGCCCAAATCAGATTTCAAAAAGATGACTTAAGGGATCATATTGAAAGAGAAGTCATAAAGGGGAGAGGGTCTTAGTCAAAGCTGGCTCTGACCATGCAAAATGGGTTTCTAATTCCATTAGAGCCACTCTTGGTTATCCTCCTCTTTGTGATGATGATAATGTAGCTGAATCTGGAATTAACCCTGCCTATCTTGGAGGTGAGCAACCAGAAGTAGCTCAAGTAATCTATCCTCCACCAGATTTTGACATGATCCATGCTGACATTCAGTCCATGTATAGCCCACCTGGGGGTAAGGACAATGTTATAATAGAGAAAGTTGTTCAGCCTGTCTCTGAAGCTTTACAGGAAGCCATCTTGAAGGAGCAAGCTGAAGAAGAAACCAGATTATCAAAGAAGAGGTTCAGGGAGCATGCTAAACAAAGACCTGACTTTGAGCAGTGGAGCCCCACCTCAAGGAACATTATATTGACTGCCTGGAAAGCTGCCAAAGATAACATTCAAGACACGAATAAGTGGTTTTCTGAAACTGAATGGAGAAAACATCAATTAAGGCAGGAGGTCATAGTTCAATATAGAAGGAAGGCCAAGATGGGAAAGCTACCTCCTACAGCTCTGGAGCCTAGCAAGTACTTTCCTAAGCCTTATCATTACTTTGAGAGGCAAAAGATTAAAGCAGAAGAACTTAAGAAGAAAGATCTGAAAGACAAGAAGCCTGTTGAGGCAGAAGTTGCTGAAGCTCCTGTTCAAGCCAGAGTTCAAGCTGGAAAAGGAATAGTCATTAAGGAGGCTGAACAGAAATAGCTTAGAAAATTTCTTAAGTTTACTATGTATTCTTTTGATATAAAACATTCTGTAAACTTTAGAATTTTATATATGACAAAGTATTGGAACAATGTTTTGTGTGATAAATTTGCTATGTGTTAAATTTATTTCATAATTGTTCTGTGATGCAATCTATGTGTATATGCTTGTTTCATACATGTTTATGTTTACCCTGCTATATATAATCCTGCTTTACATCATTTTGTAATTTTATTATGAATGATGTATATCATTGACTAAGGGTTATGACTTCTCCAAATAGGGGGAGATTGTTGGGTACATTGGTTCAAATGTACCTGATTTGAAGAAGCCTCACCCAACTCAATGATATACATCAAAATGTATTTGATGTATTTTGAGTTTACATGTGCAGGTTAAGTTTTTGCAGGAAAGAAGAAAAAGTTTCTAAGTCCATGTGTCGACACCCAGAGGGAAAGTGTCGACACTTAAGAAGACTTGTGTCGACACCCAGACAAGCAGTGTCGACACTTGAAGTCATTGTGTCGACACCAGGGATGCTGAGTCGACACCAAACAGAAAGTGTCGACACAAGGAGCTGTGTCGACACTCAATGAAGAAAAGCCAGTAAAGCTGTGTCGACACTTAACAGTTGTGTCGACACCCAGTGAAGATGTGTCTACATCAGAAAGGGTCGACACTTGGTGGCTGTGTCGACACTCAGCAAACGTCAGCAGAGACTAAGTACAAGTGTCGACACTCAGAACAATGTGTCGACACTCAACAGAAGAGTCAACACTGGAAGTTATTGTCGACACCCAGAACAATGTATCGACACTTAGCAGAAGAGTCAACACTGGAAGTAAGTGTCGACACCCAGAACAATGTGTCGACACTTAGCTGAAGACTCGACACTTAGTAAACATCAGCAAAGTTCAAGAATATTCTAAGTACAAGTGCCGACACTAATGGAATGTGTCGACACTCAGCCAGAGTCTCTACAGAAGAAAGATGTGTCGACACAAGGAGCTGTGTCGACACTCTACAAGTATCAACAATGAAGACATGTGTCGACACCAAGAAGCAGTGTCGACACTTGACAGATACAACACATGAAGATGTGTCGACACAAAGGTGTTGTGTCGACACTTAGAAGAATTCAGCAAAGATACTGAAGTACAAGTACTTGTGTCGACACTCAATTTCAGTGTCGACACATGAAGAAGAAGTAGTGCCGAGATACAAAATCTACAACACAAGGAGTTGTGTCGACACCTTGTAGACTAGTGTCGACACTTAGACAACATGTGTCGACACTTGGTCTATAAGTGTCGACACTTAAAGACAGAAAGTCTCGACACTTTCAGACAGTTAGAGAATTTTCAAGAACTGACTGGATGACTTGACAGCTGCCATTCCAGCCGTTCTACAGCACCTGTCAGAGTTGTCAGAATTCAGTTATGGACCGGACTAGCCGGTTACCATGTAGAAGGCCTATAAATAAGCTTATACAGTCTACAGAAACTGCTGTTGAAGTTGTTGAAGAGATTGAACACAAGTCCAAGTTCAGATTTAAAGAAGATCTAGCTTTCAAGTGAAGATCTAAGAAGTTGGAGAGAGAGAGCTCCATCCAAGAAATCAGCTGTTGGAACCCAGCTGAGAAGAAGGATTCAGATTGTTCTGAATCTTAAGAAGCAGAGATCAAGGATCAATTGCAGAGGAATCAATCTTATTGTGTTCTATTTTCAAGAAGCTTTGAAGAGAAGCCAAGTCAGATTGATTTCAGCTGAGTTCTTCCAAGAACTCATCAAGAATCTCACAACTTATCTCTCTTTCATCTAAGTTGTTGAGTTTATACATTTTGTATTCATTATAACTTGTAGGATCTTTAGGGATCTGAGATTGTAAGCCTGCAATTATAAAGGCTGAGGGTAGGAGAGTTAAATCTCTGAGTGTAGGCCTTGGTGGCTGAGTGTAGGCCTTAGTGGCTGAGTATAGGCCTTTGTGGCTGATTGTAGGCCTTTGTGGCTGAGTGTAGGCTTTGTGGAAAAGCTGAGTTATAGGGCCTTGGGCCTGAGGTGTAGGAGCCTATTTTGGGTTCTGAGTTATTGGAGAAGTTTGGCCGAATCTAGTACACTGCTAGATAGGAGAAGGGGGAAAGTGGATGTACCCAAAGCTTAGGGAACCACTATAAAACTCTGTGTCTACTGTGTTTGCTGAGTTGCTGTGATTGCTGAATGTGTGCTGTGTTAAATTAGATATAATTCTGTGATATTATCTGTTTGCTGCCTAAAAAGTTAAAAAGATTCAAGTCACCTATTCACCCCCCCTCTAGGTGCTTAGGGACAATATCTTTCATCAGCGGGTCTGCTCGGGGTCTCCTCTCCAAAACACCTCCAACCACCGAGTGAGCCTACAGCCCTGCCAGCTAGTTGGGAGCCTGGTCAGCGGGTCTGCTCGGGGTCTCCTCTCCAAAACACCTCCAACCACCGAGTGAGCCTACAGCCCTTCCAACTAGATGGGAGCCTGGTCAGCGGGTCTGCTCGGGGTCTCCTCTCCAAAACACCTCCAACCACCGAGTGAGCCTACAGCCCTGCCAGCTAGATGGGAGCCTGGTCAGCGGGTCTGCTTGGGGTCTCCTCTCCAAAACATCTATAAAAGCAAACGTAAAGATAAACAAATAACTCAAAAGAACCGATAATCCGGTCAATCAAGCCAGAGTCCGACACGAGGCGCCTCTACCCGCTACGTCCACCCTCCTGAAAATCAGGGTCGATCATATAATATCCTCCGGTTTCAACACGAGTCACTTGTTAACAATCCATAAAATCTCGGACACATTAGGGTCCATCCATATTTAGGAGAATGCCCTTCAGGAGAAGGTTCGTAATGGATATCTTATAATTTTATTTGTGAAATACAACATACGCTCTGCCAAAAAAAAATCTTAAATACACATACATATGGTTTAAGGCTACCCCCTAAAAATAATAATCTCAAACCCTACCTACTTGAAATGCTACTACTAACGTTGAGGACCAAATCTAGCACTAGATAGCTCAAAAGAATTGTATAAAATCCTGTGCAACCTCAATCATGAAAGACACCATTATTATCAAAACACCTGTAAGATGCCCACAATGCATGCAAAACTATAAACAACAGAAACTAAACACCTCTAGTGATGCCCATCCTGAGGCAAATCATTCTGGATCTTAATAAAGTCATCTACACCAAAACTATTGCACAGAAAAACATATCAAACAGCAAATGTCAATGCTTTCTTTGCCAAAACTATTGCACAAAATAGATCAACCTGCAAATGCCAATTCTCTTTCTTGATACCTTACCTTCTAGGTAATCGGTTCAGAAAAATGCAAGGAATTAAAGCAGATCAAAAGTCCTTGTTGAAGAAAGAGCATCAAAATTCACTACGGCCCGCCATACTTAACTCCAACATCCAGAGGAATAAAAATAAAATGGGAAACACTATTGAAGGTCAAAATCGGCATGCTTTCCTAAAGGAGACATAACATAGAACAATATTCACACTTACATCAGAGAGTACGACCACTACCGGTAGAAGTACTTTTCAGCGTTGAAGGTATACTTGAAGGACATTAACAAATTTTGAGGTAGAAATATCAACATCAAATGGAACTTCATAGTGCAAGGGAACTTGGAAGTAAGAGGTATCTAAATTAACTGAATCCAAATTAGCAGAAAAATACTTGCCTCTAAACTTTCAGCAATTCAATAGCCCAATGCAGCTCCAATGATCTGCATCACTTCAGGTATGTCAGAATGATCCCTCGCCATGGTAGAATAGTTTCTTCTCAAAAAAGGTAAGATTTGTGCTCATAAAATTCAAATTTGAGATCAAACTACAAATCAAATACGCAAGTAAAAAGAATTAAATGCATAAAGACCTAAACAAATGGATAATAAGCCAGAACTAGCTTTGATTGATAAAAAAATATTTCTTATTCGTCTGCAGGTTTGATCAGAAGTCCACAAGTGTCATCTTAACCTAAATGGTAAGGATCAAGGAGTTCAGCAGTACAGATCAGTAACAAGATGCTTCAGGGTATTTGCTTATACTGGCGATTAACAACTTGAAACATGTTCTAGTGCTCTCAATCCAGGATCCCGTCGACAATGCACTACATGATAAAAAAAGTAGCACCTTCTTGTCAACATGGCTTCACGGATCTCTCTTCATCCATATTTTCTTCTGTTAAATACGGCTCAATTATTACCGACAAATTTGAATATTTGCACCAAAATTCTTCATGCAATGCTGAATCAAAGAGGTCACGAAAATACAGCCCATGAGCAACAAACTAAATTCCAACTCCAACAAATGCAAAAAAGGAAAAAATAGAAATGCTAATGGAGTATAGTCATCGCAACTAATATTCCAGCTTCGGTCATAGCTGATCTCAGCAAAATCTATTAGCAAAAATGAATCCAGTAATATAGTCCACAACATTCATGTCATCAAGAATGCCATCCAAAGCTAGTAGCTTGAGCAATTTAAATAGTTGGTGATAAAAATCTACCACAATCAATTTGAGAAGCTTCTCTATATCAATTTGACACAGATCCATGTGCAACTAGCTATAAAGGATAGCCAGGGAAGAGAATTTGATATGGAATCAAATACGTTGTGTGATATCATTGGCTATTCTTGTTAGCGAGAACTGATCCACACCCCTTTGCCTGCTCGTTCCAAGAAACATTAGGAGCGCATCTACTACAAGCTTCCCTAAAGCACGTTTTGATCTCCAGGATAGAACATCTTATGTGATCTACATGTATCTTTCTTGTTTTACTATTCTAAATCATAATTCAAAATTTCCAGTTCTCATATCTTATCACATTTGGTATTTTTTGATAGAATAAAATCTTATAACTTTATTGATGTATTGGGCTCTCATGTCTATACTTGCAATTAGAGATTTATAAATAATATTCTAACAACCAACCTCCAGTAGGATTTCAACTAAGAGAAACACGGTAAATAATCTTCGCTTGGTTCATTATACACATCACTTTACCTGTACTGTGCTACGTGGTAATACGGTAAGTATTCTTCGCTTCATTTTCATAAATATGCTTGTCATGGGAGGGTAAACGATTGAGCCTTTAGTAGTTAGTTATCTGCTAATTTTTCCTATATAAATCTAAAAACCAAAATTATGCTTCTATTTCACTTATAGCAAACATCTCTTTGCTTAACCATGACAAATGTTCAGAGGAGTTATGAGCAAATGTGGTGGTGATTGGTAGTGGTATTGGTGGGTTATGCTATGCTGGACTTTTAGCTAAATACAGTCAGGATGTTATTGCGCTGGAAAGTCATGATGTATCTGGTGGTGCTGCACATTCATCTAAATTAAGGGCTACAAGTTTAATCCTGGTCCATCTTCGTTCTCCGGATTTCGTTCTACAGTTTTGCAAGCAAACCCCCTAGCACAGATGAATTAGTTATGGTCCGTGGCAGCAGTGGTACTCTTTGGTTTTACTGTTCTTTTTACTCCCACCTCTCTCATCCTAAGACACACATTTGAGAATAATTGTTAATATACGTTTTCGGGAACTTAGATGATTCGCACAAGTCTGAACCCAGTATTCTAGTACTAACACTTCAACCTTTCGACTGTGCACTTTCCAACCTCAAAATTTTAGCTAGTGAAAAATTATTTTAAGTGTTACTTCTCAACTGTGAGAGTTTATACATTGGCATTTGAGAAACAAAAGAGGAGTGGGAGGGGACTTTTTTCATCACATGACCCTGGTCGTCACTTGGTTCCTCTTCCATAGCCATGACATTCGACTGAGTTTTTCTGTGCTGGTCACTCTCCACGCTCACCGCACCATAAATGTTGAAACCGGAAACCGGTCTCTGTGGAGTTCGAGGTCCCAAAAGAGGGGTGACCGCGCACCTACTACACTCAAGTGAACAATCTAGGCTCTAGATTAGGAACGTAAGGGACAGGCCCAAGGTCTCAGCGTGGAGGTCCCACCACACACCCGAAAGACTAACAAATTCTTCCCCTCCTAAGCCAAATGCTGAGCTAATTGGGCACCTTTGGAAGGCTCTCTTGGCCGACCAGAACCTCTAGGGAGGATCTCAAAATTCACTCCCTCTTAACCAAGGATGACACCTCGAGTTTGTGCAAAACGCCCTTTAACTGCCCTCCTAGTAGCATAACATCGCCTAGCAGTTCTATTTTTCTGTAGCCCCTTTTGGGCCGCCACCAACGTAACATGACCCTCAAGGGCTAGCAAAAACATCGCGGGCATCTCAAGTTACAGGAACGTACGTTCCATACCTCGGCACGCAGGCCGGCAACATAAACAAAAAAGGCCTTCTAGGGCCGACACAAACTTGGGCTTAAGCCCGCTGCTTTCCGCTACATAAAGAATGCACAACTTCCTCGGAGTCTTCTCCGGGAACCCCAGAACATCGCCAATCCGGTTCATACGTCCGGATGGGCTTCACACAGCATGCCTAAACCCGTATTCATGCTTCCGGGTACTAAATGAAATTAACTGCGGGGACGTACATGTCAACCCGTCGGAGAGCACCCTTCCTCCACCCATTGGTGAAGAGGGGCCTCCATGCAAATATGTTAATTTAGGGCTTCACCTGCCCGAGTAGAAATTTCGTTACCCTTGGCGCGGATATTGGCGAAGTCGCGGCCGCGTATCTTGCACGAGGCTCGATGCCCGGTGAAGGGCTCCTAGCTGATTTTTCTGATGGCGGTGCCGGCCCTAACCCTCATCACAATCTTCTCCTGGCCGAACATTGCTAGAGAAACCCGGTCCCTATTTCCTTGGCCGAGCCCTTTCTGGAGGAGGTGAAAAAATACATCCTCTTGCTCCGTTTTTCTGGTGGTGGCCGAGCCTTCGCAGGGAGGAGAACAATGACTCCCGATCTTCATTTTCCTGGCCGAGCCTAGCCATATATGGGCGATCAGTGCCTTGCTCCAAGTGGCCGTAGTGGTGGTCGAGCTCCCTTCCAGGCCGAGCCCTGCTCCAGGCCGTGCCCTAGCTCCAGGCCGAGCCCTGCTCCCGGCCGTGCCCGAGCATCAGGCGGTCGTGCCTTGCCCCAGGCGGCTAGCTTTTTCTCCAGGCGGCCGAGCCCCAACTGCAGGCGGCCGGCTCTTTCTCCAGGAGGCCGAGCCCCAACTGCAGGCGGCCGTGCCTTCTCCCCTTGTTGCTTCACCGAGAGAGAGGGAGAGATCGGGAAGATCGGGGAGAGGGAAAAACCTGCGGCCGACCATTTTTCTCCTTTTCCTGCCCGATGCCCTACCCCTCCCCTTTTTATCCCTTCTCCCATCCCTCCTCTTTTACAAATAATCTCCAAATCTCTCTATATAAACGTATATATATAAACATATATATATATATAATAAATATATATTATAAATAGAAATATATATATAGTAATATATATATATTTTTATAACTCAAAACTTAAAAACTCCACACGCGCGTACGAGAGCCCGCACGTCCTCGAACAGGGCTGCACCAAATCGTCGCTCGTAGTACGTCCCGAGCCCGCTCCCTGGGGAGGATCCCACTCGGCCGGGTACGGGGTTGTACACGCGCGGATAGGTTGCCCAAGCCTTCCATTCACCCACTTTCACTTCACAAGTTTCAACACTCCCTCTTGAAGTGAGAAGTGGTGAATAACTCCAGCAGCTCCCGTAACCTTGCACCTGGTCCCTCCGATAGCATCTACGAAGAGATGTCCAAGACATAGTCCTCGCCCCGCATATCATGGACCATGAGGGAGCCCTCCAGCATCTCCCAAAAGGAGCCATGCTTCCCTCTGCCTTCTTCAGCTTCAACCTCCACTCATGCATCACAGGAGTATCACCAACTACCTTGGGCACAAACGTCCAAGCCTCGTTACCTCTGAGAGAAGTCACCTCTTCAGCCTTGGTGTCAACCACCTCCTTGATTCTAGTGGGGTCATCACAGCCAGAAGAACCTTGCTCGACCTGAGGGCTTGCAAAGAAACATGGGACCAAGTCCGCCGTGTTCCCTTCGCTATATCGAGCTGGTGGCTTACTGATCCTCTTTGATCTCCGAAGAACCGGATCACGGCTAACCACCTCCGCTGCTTCTGAACCAGCTCCGTTCCCGGACAAACCCGGAACAATGCTCCCCTTGCTCCCTGAACAAGACGCCTCCTTACTGGAACCAGAAGCACCTAGAGCAACGCTCCCCCTGCTACCTGAACCAGAAGACTCCCCTCTTGAACAAGAACTGCCTGGAACATCGCTCCCCCTACTTCCTGAACCAGAAGCCTCCGCCTTCGAGCCAGAAGATCCTGGAGCATTGCTCCCCCTTCTTCTCGACTCTGACGGCTTTGCACCGGAGCTAGAACAACTTGGAGCACCTGGTGACTCAGGTAACTCCACTTCCTTAGCAGCAGCCTCCTTCAGCCCACATCTGACCTGCTTATCTCTAGCTCCACATAAGAGCTACTCCAAAACGGCGTCAACTCATCGAAGACAATGTCTCTCGACACTATGAGTTTCTTCGTCGCAGGATCCATACACCTCCATCTTCTTCTTTGCTCATCATACCCAACAAAGACTAGCTTTGTCTTGAGAGCACCCGGAGAGTGTATATAGCAGGTAGATCCAAACACCCGAAGGTGCTTCACTGATGGCTTCACTCCGAACATCAGCTCATAAGGAGTCTTCACTATGATCGGACTAAGAGGCATCCGGTTGATGACATGAGCAATACAGGCCATCCCTTCCGCCCAAAGGGCCTTCGGAACGCCTTTACTCTGAAGCCAACACTTACAGGTCTCCGTTAACCAACGGATCATCCGAGCTGCAATACTACCTTGTTGTGAAGTATGTCCACAAGAAAGCTCCTTCCGGATCCCTTGCTTCCTGCAAAAGTGTGAAAACTCAGTTGAGCCAAACTCATCACCGATACTTGTCCTCAACACCTTGATCCTCCAGCCAAGCTGGCCTTCCACAAGCTTCTTGAACTCCACAAACAAGCGTACCATGTTGGACTTCTTCTTCATGAAGTATACCCATGTATACCTAGAATAGTCATCAACCAATATCAGCATGAACCTGCTGCCTCCAAGACTGGCCGTGATGGTCGGTCCCACTAGAGCATAATGGACAACCGCCAATGGTGCTTTACATCTGGAATGTGCTTTGTCAACCATGAAGCGATAGGCTCCACTTTCCTGACATCCTGCACACCCCCGACCATCGCCATAGGATGACAATCTAGGCAAGCCTCTTACGAGTCTTCTTTCCGCCATTTCTTTCAGCTTGTCCATACCTACATGCCCCAGTCTTTCATGCCAGATAGCAGCACTATCACTGGCATTCATCCGATCAACTCCAGCACTAGTTGATGTCCCAACTACGTTCTTCTCCTTACCTCCGACATGAGCTACGTTCGCCGAGAGCAAGACAACCTTGCACTCCTTCTGAAGATGACCTTATTGCTTGCATTTATAGCACCTTGGTCCTTCCTTCCTCTTCCTATCACGCCTAGGAGAAACACTCCTTTCTTCCTGATACGAAGTAGAGGGTCCATCTTAAGCAGCAACCTTCACCTTCTTCCTGAACAACCCATCAAGGGAAGTCCAAACCTCCGCAGCTGACCGACATCCACTGATGTGGTCCAAGAGCTCCGATGAGATCACCTGCTTGAGAATAGACTCCGCTTTCGCATTTGTCTCCTTCCAAGCTCTCATCTCTTCAGCATTGCCAGCAGTATCCTCTTGTCTTCCTGCTCCGCATACAACCTCCCAAAGGTCCTCGCCAAGAAGAAAACTCTTCATACAGGACTTCCACCGTTCACAGTTCGTCGTTGTAAGGAGATCAATGCCAAGACAACTTGCATCTTCCACTGTCATGGTTGTACCACTGGTTTCCTCTACAGAAGAGCAACTACTTCTATTGAGCACTGCTTGACCACTCCAACAACCTCCCTCTGATACCATGTTAAAATTCAACAAAACCGTAGAGGCCTCCTCGGATACCCTGTTGACACTCAACAAACCGGCGGAGAACACCCCACTTATATTGTTGAAAGTTTTCCCGGATCGTGGAGTTAGCAGGGGTTATCTCAACAAAGCAGTAACAACCAGCAACGCATGCAGCACAAGCTTCTTTATTGATCAAGAGCAAACTTCTTTACAAGGCGAGGCATACATGGCGAAACATGCTTCACCAACACCCAAACTAGGAGAGCAGAGACAGTTACAAAGACAAGAAAGAAAAAAAAGCCGCGCGGACTCAACCACCAAGCCGCCGGTCTACTGCTGTGGCGTCCGCTCAGTCCGCCAGGTCGCCAGACCGCAACCCAAGCCGCGCGGACTATGCTTAGCTCTTCACCGCCGATCTGCAGGCTACCTGACCGCGAGGTCGCCTAGCCGCCAGACCGCACAAGCTGCGTCACCGAATGGAACAGTCCGCCTGAAGCAGGCGACTTCCTGAACTCCGAACCAAGTTGACAAAGAGGAGACCGCCTGGTCGCTATCCGCGACCTGTTGTTTACCGCCTGTTGCTTAACCGCAGAGTCCGCACTGTCCCTGACCGAAATCAGAGCCAAGTCCTGGCTTTCCAGCGCTATCCGCACAACCTGCACAGCACAACCGGGTCAACTCTCTACCCGCGCGGAAACCAAAGTCCAGACCGCAGCAACTTACGCGAGCTCAATTACTGTTCACTTACTTCGGTTTAGGTTGCCTTGGTTACCCTCTCCTGATGTGACATGGGTCCTATTTATAGGCACGATGATGAGTATGGTCACCGCCCTAGCCGATAGGAACACCGCCACATCCTGCAGCAAGAACAAGTGTGTCCGCCAGCCCGCGGACACACATTCCAGTTCGCCGCTCCTGTGCAGATAGCCAGTCCGCCCCAGCTTCTCCAAGGCCGAACTCCAATATCGAGCCCGCCTTGCCGGCAGAGGCCAAGCCAGGACCACCACAGCCGGACTCCACAATAGCCGTGTGCGCCAATCTGCGGACAAGGCATCAGCCCGCAAAACCCGAGCCCGCAGCCTCGCCATCAAGGCACCTGCCGGACTCAGCGGACACCCGGCTACCGTCCGCACCACCTAAGTCCATTGCCTCCATCTCCAAGGCACCGCCGGACTCAGCGGACACGCCGATCCAGTCTGCTTACACAGCAAACCCCAATCTGCATTCTTGAGCTCATAACCTCATCATAAGGCTAAACCGAACTCAGCGGACTCCAGCTCCAGTCCGCACGCTCTTGCCCAGGTAGTCCTCCAGTCCGCATACCCCCAAGCTTAGCAAACAAGGCAACATCACTTCTACTAGGCTTGGCGGACTGAGAAAGCAGCCCGCGCTCCACTGCGCGATCTCCCCGGACTGAGCCAACCTGGACTTGGTTCAGATCACACCAAGTCCAGTCCACTGGCCACATGGGCCAGTCCGCACTTACTGGCAGACACTGGATCTACCCCGCCATAACGGGCGACCTCCAGTTTCTGTCCGCGCTGACCGGCGATCTCCGCGGCTTCCACTTGCCGCATCACTAGAGCAAGACCAAGGCAACTACCAAACCGGTCTGCCGAGCTCCAGTTCATCAGTCCGCTTCATGCCGGACTCCGCGGATAGGATTGCTATCCACCCGGTTACTTCCTGGGAACCAACTTCCTGCTGAGTAATCCCCGGCCTGACAGACCGCCGCTGCTGTCCGCGTAGTCCGCACGAACAGACCGCCGAGGCCGCCACAGAGCAAACTGTCTGCAACATCCCTGCCGACTTAGCAGTCCGCAAACCCTGTCCGCGTAGTCCGCGCTGATAGGTTGCCCAAGCCTTCCATTCACCCACTTTCACTTCACAAGTTTCAACAGCAGTGACATCCATTCTAAAGTTGTATAATTACTTAAAGTGTGAATATGTCCTGATAACTTAAAGGTATTCAAGAGCCGAATTATATCAATCAAAAGCAAACAAAAATTGATACTCATAAAAAATCACTGGAGAATTAAAAATTCCAACATAAAAAAATGAAACAATCATGACTTGATAGGTCAAGTCCTTAGAGTTAACTTCAGATGGACCAGCTTTCAACAAGACCATCAGAGACTCCAGACTTAGCGGATTTCAAGACTAAGTAAAATGAGTTCGACGTTCGACGAACTCAGCTCGACGAAAGGAGTTCTGCGCTCGACGATCGTGAGACATTTCTTAGTGCTGAGCTCTACGATCTTAGTTCTCTGTTCGACGAAGACTGAGTTTTTACATCAAGCTAAAGTCAGGACAACTTCAGAATTTTTCTAAGTCCAGCTTTAAGCTTTGGTCGACGAATTAGATTCTGAGCTCGACGAACTTGGACCTCAAGTTCTCAACTTCTCAGGTCGACGAAATCAACTTGTCAGGTCGACGAATATAGTACTCTACTCGACATAGAATATCAGTTACACAGGATATTTTAACTAAGTCCAGAACTGTTCTCAGCTCGACGAATTTGATTCTCAGCTCGACGAAATTGATTGTCTGTTCGACGAATGAAGATTGTCTATTCGACGAATGAAGATTGTCTGGTCGACGAACTCTCTCAAGTTCAGCTCGACGAACTCAAGCTCAACTCGACGAACTCAAGCTCAGCTCGACGAATTCAAAACTCAGCTCGACGAATTGTGTTCTTCATTCGACGATTCTAGACTAGGTCTTCTTCAGTTTCCGTCCCGTTTCTTGGCGATGAATCCGGAGTTATTAATGCCAGATCTTCTCGGAATGTTACCGTTGGAACGTGCATTGACTATGGACTATTACATGCAGTTTTTCCATGGGATAGTTAGGGAAATTATTGATTGCCGCTTCTTTCCAAGGCCGACTGCAATTACTGCTCAACATTCAAATTTTGAATGTTCCTCAGTCAGAAAGACACAGACAGAAAAGAAAAGGATTAATCAGAAGATAGACAAGCAATACAGACAATCAGACAAACACACTCAAATTGCACAGAAGAACAATCATACACAAAATCACAAGTTCTACTGCAATCATCCTTGACCAGAGAACAACTTCATCAAGAAGAAGAAGAAGAACATTCAAATACTATCAAGAGTCTTCTTCCTTCAACTCTACAGGACAACTTCAAAGGACAACAAACACTATTGTTAAAGATATTCCTGAAGCAATTTCTGGTCCAGACATTCTAGGTCTTTGAACACCTATCACCCTGAAGCAGTGCTCCAGCATTGTAGATTAATTCAAGATCTCAGGGGGAGAAAAATCTGCTACCATCAATCTACAAGTCTTCTCAGTTGTTATTGATAAAGAGAAGACATCATCACCTTATTTCCAATTCCTGTACAGGGTTTTATTCCCTTCAAACTTATTCTTGGTTACAAGTCTCCTACCAAAAGACTTGAGGTTTTGGTTTTTGAGCACCTGAACAAAAGCTCATTGGTGTCAGACACCTGATCAAAAACCTGAGTGGATTTCTACCAGGGTGGTAGAAGAGTGGATGTACCCAGGTTGGGGAACCACTATAAAATTCTTGTGTCATCTGGTTGCCCTTCTTTTTATTTTGGCTGTGTTGTTTTGTGATTATTTAGTTTGCTGTGTTTATTTATTTTATTTGCTGACATGTTCACCTAGGCTTACAATAAAAGTTGTAAAAAGTTTGTAGTGAGCACAATACTCTATTCACCCCCCCCCCTCTAGAGTATTTCAGATCAAACCTGCACTTTCAATTAGTATCAGAGGCAGGTTGGATAAAAATACCACACCTTAATTAGTTGTACAGGCTAACACCTGAGCCACAAAGATCCCTCTTGTTAGATTTGTTTGTTTTGATTTTGTTATTAGATTTATCTCTTCACAGACATGGCCGAAAATAAAGACTGTGCAAGCATCAGACCTCCAGTGTGCAATCTTAACAAGTTTGCCATCTGAAAGGCAAGAATCAGATTATACATGAACTCTATTGATGAGGATATTTTTTCTGTTATCTTGATAGGTGTACCTCCAGCACCTGCAACTTCTACTAGCACTTCCACCTACATGACTGCAGTACCTCCTCCAGAGAACAATGATGCATATAAGAAAGCCAAAATGGCAGATGCTTAGGCAACGAATATCTTGGCTCAGACCATGTCAGATGATATATTTCAAAAGGTGGCTGAGTGTACCTCAGTTAAGGTCATTTGGGAGTCCCTTAACCAAATGGTAGCTCGCTCAGCAGATGAAAGAAAGGACAGAAGATCCAATCTCATATCCCTGTATGAGAACTTTAAAAAGGATGAGAATGAATCAATGGCTGATATGTACAACAGGTTGAGCTCAATCATCAATGAGCTCAAAACCCTGGATAAGGACATCACCTTGACAGAGGTGAATGACAAGATATTGATGTGCTTCTCTAGCTCTTGGGACTCCAGAATCTGGCCAATCAAAGAATCCAGAAGCCTAAATGAGATATCAATTGAATCTCTACTAGGCAAATTAAAATCCTATGAGCAGCTGATCAAATCAAGAGAGGCAGCAGAACAGAAGACAACAACTCCAGTTAGAAAGGATCACAACATAGCCTTCAAAGCATCTGAGGAAAGTGAGACATCAACTTCCAATGAGGAACTCATGAGCCTCTTTGCCAAAAGATTCTACAAGATGGCTAGGAAGGATTTCAGAAGGAAATCATCCAGGCAGGATGATAAGCCCAAGTTTGACAAGACACCAACCAAGGAGGTTGTGTGCTTTGGTTGCAGAAAGCCTGAACACTACATCTCAGAATGTCCAGAAAACCAGAAGAAGGACAAGAGCAGATAAAAGGACTCCAGGAGAAGACACTGCAGCAGACCCTCTTCCAGCAAATATAAAAAGAAAGACAAGGGCTTTATTACTGAGACATGGAGTGATACAGAAGAAGAAACATCTTCCTCCAGTTCAAGTGAAGAAGAGGAAGAAGCAAGATCCAAGGAGGTTTGCCTAATGGCAATTGATACCTCTAGGAGCTGTTCTGGATCAGAAGAAGAATCTAAAGATGAAGCAGCCTCAGACTCAGAGGCAGATCAGGTTATTTCTAGTTTTGATTTTAATTCTGATTTAGTTAAAACTGAATTCAAAATAATGTGCTTAGACTTAATCAACTCAGAAAAAGAAATAAAAACTCTTAGAGAAACACTAGTAAATCTTGAATCAGTTAACTCAGAAAACATAAAGCTAACAGACCAATTAACCCTAGCAAATGAATAAATAATTAAATTAAAATCTGAATTATGTGAGGCCAAACAACTTGAGCAGTCTTTCAATGGGAGAAGCCTCAAGCTGATGGACATTATGAGCACAGTGAATTCCAGATTAAATGGCAAACTGGGCTTGGGTGCTTCATCAAGTTTGCCCCCCATAATTAAGAAAAATATTCTCACAACCCCCATCAAGTTTATTTCTGCAAAGGGAAAAGAAAAGTTAACAAACAAACCATTGTCTGAAAACAATCCTAAACCTATAGACAAGAGAAACAGAAATCAGAAAGCAGTTAATAAAAACAAGGTTCAGCAGCATTCGTCGAACGCAGATCGACGAAATGTGGCCAGTTCGTCGAACCCAGATCGACGGACGCTGAACGCAAACTTTAGTTACAATAATTCGTCTAACTGTGATCGACGAACTGTATATGGTTCGTCGAGCAGAGGTCGATGAACTTGGGGCATAGAAAATGACTATTGTCATTCTCTGAGCAGAGATCGACGATCTCATCCCTATTGGTCGAACTCTGGTCGACGAACTTACAACAATTCGTCGAACCCAGAAAGACCAAACTTAAACTATTTCTCTTACAGAAACTTTAAACCAGCTAATAAGTCATTTACTCCAGTAGCTGATTGGGTTATTCCACCTAGGAGATATCACCCCTTAGGTTACAAATCTCAACCTGCATTATCAGTTATATCCAGTTTCTCCTTTAAACAAAATAAAGGACCCAAGGTAACCTGGGTCAAGAACAATTGAGTTTTGTTTTTCATTATAGGTACAGGTGAAGAGCTGTCCAAGGGTAAGTCAGACCTGATACTTGGACAGTGGTTGCTCCAAGAACATGACAGGCAGCAAGGCAAATTTATCCAATTATAAGTCCAAGCTAGGACCAAAGGTGATTTTTGGAGATTCAAAAAGTGGCCAGTCAGAAGGATATGGAGCAGTGAAAATATGATTAGTGACCTTCAAGAAAGTAACATATGTAAGAGAACTTAAACATAACCTAATATCCATAAGTCAATTATGTGATGAAGGTTATCAGGTACATTTTAACTCTACCTCTTGCTCTATTATTGATAATGAAAGCAAAACTGTTTTAATTGGACTTAGACAAGGCAACATATATCTAGTAGATTTCATTTCTACCAAAACTGATGTTTGTTTACTCAATATCACGAGTAATCAAAATGGGTTATGACATAAAAGATTAGGACATGTAAACCTTAAGAATATATCTAGGTTATCTAAAGACAATCTTGTTAGAGGCTTACCTTCTGACCCCTACAAGAAGGAAAGCCTATGCAGGGCTTGTCAATTAGGAAAGAAAACCAAAACTAGTTTTAAATCCATTAATAAAAGTGATTCACCTAAGATATTGTATTTGCTTCATGTGGATCTATTTGGAATCATTGCAGTACAAAGCCTAGGAGAGAAGTATTATACTTTAGTGATTGTTGATGACTTCTCTAGATTCAGTTGGGTAGCTTTTCTGAGAGCTAAGTCAGACACATTCAAGGTTCTTATAGATTTTCTCAGGACCATACAGATTGAGTTCTCTACCCATATTGCATTGATCTAAAGTGATCATGGCACAGAGTTTGATTCTCTTCTTATGCATGAGTTCTGTGAGAAGGAAGGTATCAGGCAGTGCTTCTCAGCTCCTAGAACTCCCGAACAAAATGGGGTTGCTGAAAGGAAAAATAGGACACTCATTGAATCTGCAGGTACATTATTGGCAGATGCTTACATGCCTCTATGCTTTTGGGCAGAAGCTGTAAATACTGCCAACTATGTCCTGAATAGAAGCCTTATACATAAACTGAAAAATAAGACCCCCAATGAATTACTTAAAGGGAAGAAACCTAAAATCACTTATTTTAAAGTTTTTGGCTGCATTTGTTACATTCACACAAATAACAAGAGATACATTAGAAAGTTTGAGGATAAGGCTAAAGAAGGGATTTTTCTAGGATACTCCCAAGTAACCAAGGCCTATAGGGTTTTTAATAAATCAACTCTTAAAATTGAAGAGTCTGTTCATGTATCTTTTGATGAAGCTAACATGTCATATAAGGAGAAAGAGATTTCTACCATAAGCTTTTTGCAGGTTCCACCACTGTGTGAGTCTATGGATGGACTAAACCTTACCCAAGTGGTATCAACCCATCCTACTCCACAGGCTGCTGAAGATAGTGAAGAAGAAATCCAAGAGGAAGTGGCTGAACTTCCCTCAATAGCTAGTACCATTCCCCAAGAGGAATTAATTACAGAAGCTATTGCTCAACCAACTCTAGCAACTGATCTTATCACACTTAGAGATCACCCCAGATCTCAAGTGATTGGAGACATTTCAGAAGGTGTACAGACAAGGCATCAACTAAACCAAGACTTGATGCATGCCTGCTTTCTCTCTCAAATTGAACGTCTCACCATCCATGAAGCAGAGAAAGATCCCCAATGGATCATTGCAATGCAAGAGGAACTAAATCAGTTTGAGAGATATAGAGTTTGGGATTTGGTTCCAAGACCCCATAACTACCCAGTTATTGGAACCAAATGAGTTTTTAGGAACAAGTTGGATGCTCAAGGGAACATAGTGAGAAACAAGGCTAGGCTTGTTGCTCAAGGCTACAGACAAGAGGAAGGAATTGATTATGACCAAACCTTTTCCCCTGTTGCAAGGTTAGAGGCCATAAGAATATTCCTTGCCTATGCAGCTCACAAGATATTCAAAGTCTTCCAAATGGATGTCAATAGTGCATTCTTGAATGGAGTGCTTCAAGAAGAGGTTTATGTAGAACAACCTCCAGGTTTTATCTCTCTAACTTATCCCTCTTTGTATTTAAATTGCATAAAGCTCTCTATGGTTTAAAGCAAGCTCCAAGAGCTTGGTATGAGACCCTAGCAAGCTTTCTTTTAGAGCATAAATGTACAAGAGGAACCATAGATAAAACTCTTTTCACTAGACATCATAAGGACCAAATATTATTAGTACAAATATATGTGGATGACATCATTTTTGTGTCTACTGATCCCAAATTATGCAAGAGGTTTGCTGACCTCATGCATTCTAAATTTGAGATGAGTAGCATGGGTGAGCTTTCCTACTTCCTTGGTCTCCAAGTGAAGCAGCTCCCTAATGGTATCTTCCTCTCCCAAACTAAGTATGCTAAAGAGCTTATCAAAAAGTTTGGGATGGGTGATGCTTCAAGAATGAAGACACCTATGGCTACCAATGTTGTTGTGGATTCTGATGCAGCAGGGAAACCTGTAGATCAGAAGCATTATAGGGCAATTGTTGGATCCCTATTATACCTAACAGCTAGCAGACCTGATATAATGTTTGTCACATGCCTTTATGCTAGGTTCCAAGTGAACCCTAAAGAATCTCACCTTATTTTCCTAAAAAGAATTTTGAGATATATAAAGAGTTGACCTAATCTAGGACTCTGGTTTCCTGCAGAGTCAGAGTTTGAGTTAACTGGATACTCAGATGCTGCCTATGCTGGATGTAGAGTGGACAGGAAGAGTACCTATGGAACTTGCCAGTTCCTAGGTATGAGACTTGTCTCCTCGTTTTGTAAAAAGCAGACATCTGTGTCTACATCAACTACAGAAGCAGAATACATGGTTGCTGGCAGCTGTTGTTCCCAAATGCTATGGATACAAAACCAACTCTTAGACTATGGTGTCAACTTAAATAATTCAACATTATTTTGTGATAATACTAGTGCTATTGCTATAGCACAGAATCCAGTTCACCATTCTAGGACTAAGTATATTGAAATAAGACATCATTTCATTAGTGATAATGTAGACAAAAAGAAAATTAACTTAATCCATATTCCTACTGATTTACAGAGAGCAGTCATTTTCACCAAGCGATTGGATGAGAAAACTCATCTGTTCTTTATAAATCAACTAGGAATGATTAATGGAGAAGAGTTAACTTAGTTTCTGTCTGCATTCGACGAATTTTCCAGAGTTCGTCGAACGGAGTTCCACGAATTAGGGAAAGTTTGAGATATTCTCGTCGAACGGAGATCGACGAATTCTCTGTGTGGAAACAATTTTCATCGATCGGAGATCGACGAACTTTGCTTCAGAAGACACTTCGTCGAATGGAGTTCGACGAACTATTTTCGATTCTTCTGGATGAGATCGACGAATTATTTGTTTATAATTTATTTCGTCGAGCTCAGTTCGAAGAATTGTTTCTTTTTCGTGGAACGGAGATTGTCGATTCATATTCTGAAAAACTTATATCTAGGTTTTCTTCGACCTCTGTCCCACGCTTTCAGTTTCTTTGCTCTTGATCGCCGTTTTTCTCTGTGTCTTTCTTGCAGGTCATCAATGCGGATTCCAGCAGGAGCTTTGGCTGCGATGAAATTTGATACTGGTTTCGACATGGATTTTGATTCCTTCCAACACTCTGACCCCATTTTTCTCTATATCTTGGAACTGCTGGAAGAACTTCATCTAAAGGATTTCATGACCAGAAGGATCAAACCGCACTCGACTGAAATAAGAGAATGGGTATACACATCTACTGTTTCTGAAGAAGATGTTCTGACAGACAATATCGGGAGTCATGCTGTTTCATTATCTCCCGCAATTCTTTCTGAGATTTTTGGACTAGTAAATGGAGAAGATAACATGGAAATGGATTCTGAAGAATTTGGTGATATGCTGAATTTAATGGGGTTCTCAGGAAGCAACCCTAACAAGCTGTTGAAGAAGCAACTGTCTGCCGCCTACCAGTTCCTGGCGGACATTGTCAGAAAAGTGCTGATGGGAAAGCACTCAGCGCACGACTACATAATCCGGCATCAATTCCTTATCATGTGCGCCGTGGTGAATAAGCGTTCTGTCAACTGGGGCACAATCTTCTTTGAGTTAATAAAGAAAAAGAACAGCAAGAAGGAAGTTTGCTTCGGCAGAATCCTGGGGATCTTCCTCCAGGAGAAGGCTAGTGAATGCATGGTCTCCCCAACCATCTTCATCAATTCCAGCAAGCGCCTCACCTGCGCCTTGTTTGGCAGATGGGAGAGGACGATCTACAAGCCCTCCAAGGCTTCCTCCTCTTCCATCCCAACGTCTGAGAGCACCAGGGCTGTAAAGGCCACTCCCCTCCCTGCAGAAGAGGTCATTCCATCTCCACCATCTCTTCCTGCACAACTTCCAGCAAAACAACTCCCTTCCCCCTCCATTCCTTCTACCACACCTAAATATCCACAACATACACATGTGCCTACTCCTCCTCCATCTCCACCACTGGACATCACCAACATTCCAACACCTCCAGCTTCGCCTCACTCACATATTCCTACACCTCCTCAGTCGCCTCTTCCCCCTCACTTAACCTCCATTCCATCTTACAACATACCCACAGCCTCTGCCACACCAGATGTCCTTCCTCCTCTATCCCCTCCATCTATTCCCCTTCCTTCATCTACTTCTCTACCTTCATCCACTATCTCTCCATCTTTGGAATCCCCCACTATATCTACACTCATATCCCTACTCACTCCCCTCATAAAATCCCTAATCACAGAGGCCATTACACCTCTTGAGAATTCCATCAATTCTTTATCTGCACAAGTTTCTCTTCTCTCTGCTGCCCCCTCTTCATTCAGGGGCCTGGCTCCAGGTTCTCCTGAACCCAGGCAGGGGGAGATGCTCAGTTATGTAGTTGCAGCAGATGCAGATGCAGCAGCAGCAGCAGTCATAGCAGCAATTCTCTCTACAGCAGATGCAGATTCAAATAAAGATGTAGAAATTTTGACAGAATTTGATTCTGAGATGATTGAATTGATTCATTTTATGGACACTGACATTGACTTGGATGAGTCAGTTGAGCAAATAAAACTTATTGGTGATTTCATTATGAATCCCACAGTTAATCTACCAGAATTACTGAAAGTTTTTGATACTGTACATATGTAGTTTCTCCCAGCAGATTTTACTGAGCCATATTTGGCTATTGTACCCTACACCTCTCCAGTTAGTCCAGCAGTTGCTAAGCAACTCTGTGACAATTTTGCTATCTCAGCTTTAGCTTCCATCTCTGCAGCTAGTCCAGTGGTCATTCCAGAAGATATTCCAGCCCCAAGTTTTGTTATAGATGACTCTCCCCTGCCAGATTTGGGTGAGCTTATCCTAGTTGATATTGAAGAAGAGAATAAGGCAGTAGCTGAAAGCTCTATCCCCATTGCTTCTAATTCCTCTACAGTTACTTCTTTTATTGTTGCTGAAACTCCAGTTCCAGAAACCTCAACTTCTGCCCCTGATTCTACAGAAAAGGCTGTTATTTCTGATAAAGCTTTAAAAGCTTTGGATGCCTTGTATGATAACCCTCAGGATTCTGATTCTGACAGTGAAGATGATGATGATGATGACTCAGATGAAGATGCTGCCAGTAAGAAAAATAAAATGTTATCAAAGAAAAGGAAGGCTCCTCCTCCTCCAGCTCCTAAGCCAAATCCCACTACAGACACCCCTTATTACATTCTGCAAAGTGTTACTCCATACAAGGGAATGCCTGCATGGATGTGGCTATCCAAGAACCAGCAGAAGGAAAGGAAGAGAAGTAGGATATACTCTCCTCCTCAAGTTCACAGATTCAGGAAGGATCCTCCTCCTCCTCCTCCTCCAGCAGCTGGTGCTAGTGGCTCTAGCTCTCATAGATCTGCCCCAATGCAAACATATCAAAGACAGTCAGGGAGATCATCTGGAAGCAGCCATCAGAGGCAACCATCCACAGGTAATCAGCATCAACAGCATCAGCAGCAGCAGCAAACCTCTGACGTACAAAAAGTTGACAGCCCAAAAAGACACTACTCTCCTCCAATTCCATTTGAAAATTCTGAAACTGCAAATACTGCAAGAATGGCTAGGTACCACGAGCTAATTGGACTATACTTGATCAATAAAGCCAAAGCAGAAGGAAAAGATATCTCTGGATTTTCAACAATGTCAAAGTACAGAAAAGAAGAGTTGAAAAGGTTTGACAAAGGCAATAAATTATTTAATGTTGATGATTATATGAAACTCCATCCAGAGGCAGTTGTCCCGAGAGCTACATCATTGAATATTATTGGGGCAGCTGATATGACTATGACAAAGGCTCAGGCTCAAGAACCTAAGAGAGAAATCATCTTTAAGAAGCCAGGTGAGAAACCAACTAAAGACAGGTCCAAGCAGAAGAAGCCAAAGAAGTAATCTTCATGTTATTTCAATTTCTGTCTGTTTTTGTTTTTCAAATTGTGCTATCTGTTTAAAACAAAGCTGTGTATATATATATCTGATGCATGTGTTGGTAATTCTCTTCCAGATATATTCCTTTTTCCTGCTTTGTTTTTCTATTTTGAGTCTCTTAGTGACCTCACCCAAATAGGGGAGATTGTTGGATCCCTAGTTGATTTGGGCTAGGTTCACTAGCTTAGAATGTGACCCATTTTGTATAGCCAGGGTCAAGTTTGTGTCCTAGAGTCTAGGTCAAGACCTTAGAGTCAACTTCAGATGGACCAACTTTCAATAAGACCATCAGAGACTCCAGACTTAGAGGATTTCAAGACTAAGTAAAATGAGTTCGACGTTCGACGAACTCAGCTCGACGAAAGGATTTCTGTGCTCGACGATCGTGAGACATTTCTTAGTGTTGAGCTAACGATCTTAGTTCTCTGTTCGACGTATACTGAGTTTCTACATCAAGCTAAAGTCAGGACAACTTCAAAATTTTTCTAAGTCCATCTTCAAGCTTTGGTCGACGAATTAGGTTCTGAGCTCGACGAACTTGGACCTCAAGTTCTCAACTTCTCAGGTTGACAAAATCAACTTGTCAAGTCGACGAATACAATACTCTACTCGACACAGAATATCAGTTACACAGGATATTTTGACAAAGTCCAGAACTGTTCTCAGCTCGACGAATTTGATTCTCAGCTCGACGAATTTGATTCTCAGCTCGACGAATTTGATTGTCTATTCGACGAATGAAGATTGTCTGGTCAACGAACTCTCTCAAGCTCAGCTCGACGAACTCAAGCTCAACTCGACGAACTCAAGCTCAGCTTGACGAATTCAAAACTCAGCTCGACGAATTGTGTTCTTCGTTCGACAATTCCAGACTAGGTCTTCTTCAGTTTCCCGTCCCGTTTCTTGGCGATGAATCCGGAGTTATTAATGTCAGATCTTCTCGGAATGTTACCGTTGGAATGCGCATTGACTATGGACTATTACATGCCGTTTTTCCATGGGACAGTTAGGGAAATTATTGATTGCCGCTTCTTTCGAAGGCCGCCTGCAATTACTGCTTAACATTCAAATTTTGAATGTTCCTCAGTAAGAAAGACACACACAAAAAAGAAAAGTATTAATCAGAAGATAGACAAGCAATATAGACAATCAAACGGACACACTCAGATTGCACAGAAGAAAAATCATACACAAAATCACAAGTTCTACTACAATCAGCCTTAACCAGAGAACAACTTCATCAAGAAGAAGAAGAAGAATATTCAAATACTATCAAGTGTCTTCTTCCTTTAACTCTACAGGACAACTTCAAAGGACAACAAACACTATCTGTCAAAGAAGTTCCTGAAGTAATTTCTGGTCCAGGCATTCTAGGTCTTTGAAGACCTACCACCCTGAAGCAGTGCTCCAGCATTCCTGATTAATTCAAGATCTCAGGGGGAGCAAAATTTGCTACCATCAATCCACAAGTCTTCTCAGTTGTTATTGAGAAAGAGAAGACACCATCACCTTATTTCCAATTCCTGTACAGGGTTTTAATTCCCTTCAAAATTATTCTTGGTTACAAGTCTCCTACCAAAAGACTTGAGGTTTTGATTTTTGAGCACCTTTACAAAAGCTCATTGGTGTCAGGCACCAGATCAAAAACCTGAGTGGATTCCTAAAAGGGTGGTAGAAGAGTGGATGTACCCAGGTTGGGGAACCACTATAAAATTCTTGTGTCGTCTGGTTGCCCTTCTTTTTGTTTTGGCTGTGTTATTCTGTGATTATTTAGGTTGCTATGTTTATTTATTTTATTTGCTGACATGTTCACCTAGGCTTACAACAAAAGTTGTAAAAAGTTTTGTAGTGAGCACAATACTCTATTCACCCTCCTCCCCCCCCCTCTAGAGTATTTCAGATCTAACCTACACTTTCATTCATGCTACCACTCGAGTAGCCCGTTCTTGTCTCCTTTCGGGCGCCGTTTTGAGGGTCAAAACGACGTCGAATAAAAACATGGTTAACATGACATTTATTCGTCTCAATGAGATCTACAACTTTCATGTTGACTACTTTTCTATTTGTAGCTATCTTAAACTTCTATTTTCATTTTCCGCGCACCGGCTCGTAAATAGTATGTTTTTAGACAAAACTTTTTATAAATACCTATATATATATACGTATACTTAGAATTAGAACCGACCCCACTCTTCCTTTAGGACTTCTTCTTCTTCTTCTTCTTCTTCACTGAACCGAACCAGAACTGAAGAAACGTGAGGACGGCGATGGCGGAGCGTGAGATTTCGTGAACCTTTCGGTCGTCGCCGACGGAGTTCCAGTGCTCGAAATCTTCATTCGAGCATAGATTTGAAAAGCTCTTGGCGAGATCTACGTAACCGTGGTAATTTTCTTCCCATTTCTCGAGATTTCTCGTTAGGGTTTTTTGGCCCTAACTTCTATTTCGTCTACTCTTGTTTAGATTTCGGCTTCTCTCGTCTCCCTTAGTCCCGATCTGCGACGAGGTGCAATTTGGAGGCTTTCTCTGGTAAAGCCAAGGCAAGTGGCTCATTTCCTCTCCCTTTCCTTAAGTTCTTATGGTAAGAATTTCATCTTATATTAATGTTCCTGTTTCTTTTTGAGTATAAGATGTTAAAACATTTTAGGATTACGCTTAGGGTAAATTTTTCGACGTCGTTGAGCGTAGGATGCGTTGCGCTTAGTTTAGGTCGATTATAGGTCGCGGTCTTCGATTTAGTATTGTAATACTTAGGTGTTGTGCCGATTTTTGAGATGATGATGTTGGGGTATGAGTGTTGGTTGTGGTTAGCATACCACCCAACCGGGATGCCCCTTCTTTCTGTGGATCATCACAGTGAGGGTATGCTTGGTTTCTCCTTTCCTGGACTGTTGGGTTCTGGTTGGCCCGGTTTGGCCATGTTTTTGGACCACAGTACCGATTGTGAGACGGTTGAGGATCTAGAGTTGGGCTTAGGGCACTTGAGGTCATCGCCCTCTCCGGCCTGCAAAGCAGTCATACCACGTGTTGATGATCCACCCTCTTCTGAGTCGTATTGTGCTCAGTTGTTTTCTTGTGGTTTATGCCACAGTTTGCTAAATTTTGTTGATTATGCCCAGACTTGTTCACCTTCACACTTGGTGCATTCTTTTTAATTTAGAGGTTATTATATTGGCTAACCTTTCTCTACTTATACTATTTGCCTAATTGTTGCTGTTTTTTTTTCATTCTTCCTCCTTGGGTTGGGTTTGGTACACCCTCCTTTTTTTGGCTTACTCTCTTGCTTACCTATTCTTTTGCCACTTGTTTTTTTGCTTGCTGAGATGTTCTTCTCTTGAATGCCTCAGGTTCAATGTTGTAGCCGGTGGTGCGACTGAGTAGTTTTGTTTCTGGGTTTGTTGAGGGTGACTTGAGCTTGCGAGGTAGCTTTTGTTATTTTGTAGTACGCTTCAGACATGAGAACTTTTAGTGGGTTCGTGTCAGGTGTTTGGCGCCCACTGATTGTTTAATGTCATTCTTGGATATTTGGCTAGTTGCGAGTGTCTACTTTTGTGTTAGTAGTTTTTTCTCTCTGGGAAGGATTTATGCTAGGATGTCTATAGGTATTTTCAACTATAAAACCAACTATTATTAATATATCATGCACATCATGTTTTGAAACTCTAAATCACTATATTTAAATGTCGTACAAACTACTTCGATATCATTACTATAAATTTAGTGTAATACATGCCTTGAGATTTTTTGGGGGATGCTAGACTCATGTAGGATGTTTAACCTGTTTACTATAGTATTTTCCGCTGCGTTTAACTACTTTTCTTCTGGTGGACTCGTGAGCCCCTAAACCGAGGGATATAGCTAATGGCCTAACTTAAAATAAACTTCTTCAATAAAACATTTAAATCATATGTTTAGTATTGAGTCGGAGTGTTGTCTGAGCCTCTGCAGTTATTCCCTGCTAACATGGCATCATGACACGCATTTTCCCTTACGCTGATGTTTCGTCATTGTGGTGAAAATGCGGGTTGTGACAGTTGGTATCAGAGCGAGCTTCTGCAAGAGGGGCAGTTGATTGGGCAAGTTTGTCGAAAAACTTGCCCTCAAGCAAAGCTCTCGTCGTGTCATTCATTGCATACACACACCGGTATGTCATCAGTAAATCTTGATGGAAGCATGAACACTACACTCATAGCACAAAAGAATAAGTATACGTGGCATATTATGTAGTATGAGATGCATAATATGTGTTTGAATATGGATCCACCATAGGTGGTAACATGTGACGGTTATGTAGTATGAGATGCATAACCACATCACATGGATGCCCATTAGCACGTTTTACCTATTTCGTTACATACAATATTATATAGCATGGGATGCATAACATTGTATGTGTACGCCATTCATACATGCATTAAGGCTTTTCTTTAGAATGCATAGCACTGTATACATATCATATCATTGCATAAACACATGTGTCAAGTTAAAGATCTACAGGATGACATATGTACACACATGATTTGAAATAAAAATGTAATCATTCATGCACTCATATAATAGGCACAAGAGTCATAAGGATGAGGGTGTTTTCCCCCTAAGTAGTACATGCCATCATTTATTTTAAATCCAAGAATAAGCTAGCAGCATGAGCACGTATTTAAGGTTTTATGTTTGAGCTAAGTTGTAAGTCTAGCATGTTACGCTAGGTGTTGATAGATCGTTTATTGTTTGTTTAGAATGTCGCCTAAGCATCCAGTGATGAGGATTACTCCCCAGTCGGAGGGAGAATCTTGTGGTGCCCAGAGTGAGGCCGTAATAGAGGGATTGCGATAGAGCAATGAGGCCCTGTCGAGGCAGATGCTGGATATGCAGTCGCAGATTCAGTCATTGTTATTAATCGTGGCAAGTCAGTCGCAGAGGGCGCAAGAGCCTGCCGTGGATCTAGCTGTTCTCGTTCCCCCCGCTCCTCTGGTGCCCCCGGCAGTGTTTCCACCAGAGATGACTTTCATTTCGCACTTTCAAAGGTTAGGACCCCCTACGTATGATGGCAAGGCAGATTTTATGCATTAGATGACTGGATGATTTCCATCAAGGAGATGTTCACCTACTCTAGTATCTCTGTGGACCAGAGAGTGATGGTTGACGCTTATCAACTCAAGGGCATGGCCAAGAGTTGGTGGTTGAGGGAGAAAGAAAGCTTGAAAGATGGATGATCATGGGAGTCCTTCAAGAAGTTGTTATTGTTGAAGTTCTTGCTGTCTGTGGAAAGAGACCGGTTGATGAATGATTTGCTTCACTTGACGTAGAGGCAGCTTATTGTCAGTGAATACGAGGTGGAGTTTAGTAAGCTGAACCGCTTTGCTCCTGACATAGTATCTTTAGAATCCAACTGAGTCAAGCGATTTCTGGGTGGTCTTCGGAATGACATCTAGGAGCTTACTAGTGCCTACGGATCCAGGACTTATTCTGAGGTGGTAGAGGCTGCTCTGAAGGTGGAATCCATTGAAAATGCCAAGGTCAAAGGTCAACAGATGAGGAAGGATAAGAGGAAGTCTGGTGAAGGTAAGGAATCACAAGAATCCGGGACTATTGGGAAGAAAAGAGGCAAGGAAGTGTGCAGTTTCTATGGTCGGGCAGGCCACCCGTTCGAGAGATGTTACCAAAGACTGGTAGCTCAGAAGCAAGAGCAGGGGCACGTGATTCAGGGCGCTCCCAAAGAGAGATCAGTCTGTTCCTTTTGCAACAAGACGGGGAATGATACAGCCCATTGCTGGAAGGATAAGACCTATTATCTATGTGGGCGGAAGGGCATGTCAAGACCCGTTGCCCGCATGCTCAACCCCCGTTGCAGCCAGTGCCACTTTAGGCCTTGTCGTCATAGCAGCTCTTGGACAAAAGGAAGGGCAAGTTGAATGTGGTGTCCGCGGATGAAGCTCAGACGTCGACCCAAGTTATTTCAGGTTAGCTCCTAACCTAATTTTATTTTTTAGGTATGATCTAAATGTCAACGTTCTTTTCCCTTAGTCGTATATTTAATCTTATAGAAAAGTTTAAGGTAAGTAACCACTGGGCGCGTGTCCTTTTCGATTCCGGTGCTACCCACTCATTCATGACTAGATCTTTTGTAGAGCGTCACCATTTGACCCTCAATCCTGTTGGCTACCCGTTCTGTGTCAAGTTCCCCTCATGTGATTTCGTGGTGTCAGATCAGGGAATTCAGGGTTATCCAATCCAGTTGGGAGATTTTTCTTGCAGTTGCGGATCTAAAGTTTATAGACTTGGAAGATTTTGATGTAATCCTGGGCATGGATTGGCTATCGAAGTACGATGCAGTAATCCAGTGCAAGGTCAAGCGCTTGGACTTCAAGATGGATGACGGTCAACACAAGAGCATGTATGGTTATTCGCGCCAAGATTCTCCAATCATTTCCTCGGTAAGTGCTCGAAAGCTTTTGAATTCAGGATGCTTTGCCTGTTTGGTTTCAGTGTTGGCGACCGTTGTTAGTTTGCCGCTTGTGGAGGAGATTGCTATAGTGAGCGAGTTTCCTGATAATCTTCCTGGTCTTCCACCTGAGAGAGATGTTGAGTTTGTCATAGATTTAGAGTCGGGTACCCGTCCTATCGCTAAGGCTCCGTACCCTATGGCTCCGTGTGAGTTGGGAGAGTTGCTTACCCAGTTAGACGAGCTGTTGCAGAACGGTTTCATTAGGCCAAGTTCATCACTGTGGGGTGCTCCCGTTCTGTTTGTAAAGAAGAAAGATGGATCAATGAGGTTGTATATAGATTATAAAGAATTGAATAAAGTGACCATCAAGAACAGATATCCCTTATGGAGAATTGATGATCTGTTTGACCAGTTGCATGGTAGCTCTGTATTTTCCAAGAATGACCTGCGTTCGGGTTATCATCAGTTGAGGATTCGTGAGGCAGCTATTCCACGAACTGCTTTTCGTTCGCGACATGGAAATTTCGAGTTCTTCGTAATGTATTTTGGATTTACTAATGCACCCGCTGCATTCATGGATTTGATGAATAGAGTATTCAAGGACTTCCTTGATCATTTTGTCATCGTGTTCATAGATGACGTTCTAGTCTACTCCCGCAATGTTGAAGAGCCTGTGCAGCACTTGCGATTGATTTTGTCAACATTGAGAGAGCATATGTTGTATGCTAAGTTGAGCAAGTGCGAGTTTTGGCAACCTCAAGTCTCCCTCATGGGCCATGTGGTGAATAAAGATGGGATAACGGTTGATCCGGAGAAGATAGCTGCAGTGATGGATTGGAGTAGGCCTACCACTCCCAAGGAAATAAGAAGTTTTCTAGGGCTGGCAGGATACTATAGAAGGTTTGTGGAGGGATTCTCTACATTATCTGCGCCTTTGACAAAGTTGACGCAGAAGCATGTAGCCTTTATTTGGAGTGATAAGTGTGAAGAGGCGTTCCAGGAGCTAATGAGGAGATTATGCACTGCACTAGTTTTGACCCTGCCTACTGAAGGACTGGAGTATGTTGTGTATGTGGACGCATCACATTTTGGGCACAAATGCATGTTGATGCAGGAGGGCAAGGTTATTGCATATGGGTCTAGGTAGCTAAAGGTTCATGAACGGAATTACCCTACGCATGACCTGAAATTTGCAGCAGTGATCTATGCCCTCAAATTATGGAGACATCTGTTGTATGGCTCTATATGCAAGATATATACTGATCATAAAACTTTGAAATACATCTTTACACAGAAGGAACTGAATTTGCGCTAGACTAGATGGCTGGAGTATGTGGCAAACTATCATGTTGAGATCCAGTACCACCCGGGCAAAGCTAACGTGGTAGTCGACGCCCTGAGCAGGAAGACAGCTAAAATTTTTAACCTTTCGGTGGATTCACTGGTGGAAGAATTTCTACTGATGGGAATTTCAGTGGGAAGTGGCAGCTCGACTAGTGAATTAGAAGTGTTAGAGCCTTTGTGGATTACGCTTACTAGATTGCATCAAAAGGAGGATCCAAATCTTTTACATCTTTATAGTAGAGCTGCGAACAGTGAGTTGCAGAGTTTTTTATTGATGATATGGGAACCCTGAGATACCATAGTAGGCTTTGCATTCCCACTGTTAATGATATTAGGTATCTGTTGTGCAAGGAGGCACATGGTTCTAATGTGGCCTACCACCCCGGTTCGATCACGATGTTCCAGGATCTGAAACAGATTGCTTGGTGGATGGGTATGAAGGGGGATATAACAAGGTTTGTATCTGAAAGTTTCACCTGTAAGTGAGTTAAGGCCGATCATGGAAGGCCTGGAGGCAAGTTAACACCTTTGGAGATCTCGAGTTGGAAATGGGCGAGTATCTCAATGGACTTTATTACTGGATTGTCGAGATCTCCCAGAGGGCATGACTCAGTTTGGGTGATCATGGATAGACTAACGAAGAGTGCTCACTTCGTGTCGTTCAAGATTGACTACTCCATGAAGAAAATAGCCGAATTGTATTTGGACGAGGTCACCAGGTTGCATGGAGTACCTGTCAGTATTGTATCTGATCGAGACTCCAGGTTCACGTCCTGTTTCTGTAAGTGCTTGCAAGAGGGGTTGGGTACCGACTTGAGGTATTCCACTCCTACCATCTGCAGACGAATGGACAAACGGAAAGAGTAATTCATATCATGGAGGACATGATTATATGTTACATTTTGGACCACAGTGGAGCGTGGGAAGAGCGTTTGAGGCTAATGGAGTTTGCCTACAATAATAGCTACAAGGAGAGCTTACAAATGGCTCCATTTGAAGCTTTATATGGGAGACGTTGCAGGACTCCTTTATTTTGGGCTGAGGTTGGTGAGAGACCGTCACTAGGTCCAGAAGCCCTTGAAGAGATGGAAATTTCAGTTAGGCTCATCCGAGAGAAGCTTCGGGTGCTCAGGAGCGCTATGAAAAGTATGCTAATCGGCGCAGGACCGGTATGGAATTTGTCGTCGAGGATATGGTTTTCCTAAAAGTTTCCCCGATTTCTTGTGTGAAGCAATTTGGTAAGAATCATAAGTTGGACCAGAGATATGTGGGACCCTTCCGAATTGTTGAGCGGATTGGTGTTTCAGCTTATAGGCTGGACCTACCGGCAAATTTTCCCGAAGTGCACGATGTTTTCCATGGGAGTCAGCTGTGGAAGTGCGTGTTGAGCTACAGGCAGATTCTCGATGTTGTGCCCCAGTTGGAGCCAAATATTTCTTTTGTGGAGGTGCTTGTTCGTATTTTGGAGTCTCAGGATCGAGTGCTGCGGAGAAAGACAATCCCCATGATTAAGATTCTTTGGAGAAATCAAGACGTCGAGAGCAAGACATGGGAATTGGACTCGGCGATGTGGAAATCTCATACACATCTCTTCCATTAGTTTTGGTAAGTCTCCTTGTTTTTGCGATGTTTGATTCTATCATTTTGGATTGGTTTTGGTGTTGTATTAAGTTTCGGGGCGAAACTTCTTTTTAGGGAGAGTGACTGTAACGCCCCCGATTTTTTTTCGATTATTTTATTTGATTTGATATTGTCATATTTATGAAGTCAGAGCATTACTCTTTTTACGTAATGTTGCCGGCGATGCACCGTTTGTGCGTTTTCGGGTCCGTTAGGTCTGATTGACTAGATTTTTGGGATTTTCGTCAAACTGAAAGTTTTCGAGTTGATAAGTTAAGTTTTGTGGTTTTGACTTTGCCGTTAAATGAGTAGCATCAGTTTCGCCTTCGGTGCAAGTTTCGTTTAATTCGGCGCGCATTTGGGCTTCCATTCTGAGTCTTCTCGAGTAGCTATGGTTCTTCTCGAATGGCCCGTTTCAGATTTTGCTCGGATGCCATTTTGAGGGTCAAAATGGCGTCAAATCAAAAAATGGTTAACATGAAATTTGTTCGTCTCGATGAGATCTACACCTTTCATGTTGACCACATTTCGATTTGAAGCCTTATTGAGCCCCTAATTTTGTTTGTTCTGCTAGAACTCGAGTGTTGAGCTGCTACTCGAGTAAAATATGCTGCTACTCGAGTAATGCATACTGGAACTCATGTGTTGAGATGCTACTCGAGTAAATTATGCTTCCACTCGAGTACAACATGTTGTAACTCGAGTGTTATGCTGCTACTCGAGTAGATTATGTTGGAACTCGAGTGGTTCATGCTGCCACTCGAGTAGTCCGTTCCTATCTGCGTTTATTTATATGTTGGAAATCTCATACACATCTCTTCCATTAGTTTTGAGTTTATTTATATGTGAATACTATTAATTTCTCTGTTTGCTACCCGTTTATTAATTATTGATTGAAACATTTAAATAGCCGGGGTTAAGTTTTAAAGAATTCTTTATGCTTTGTTAAAACTAGCGGACTCGTTTTAGGCACTACTTCTAATTTTTCATTAATAGGAGCACGTATATTATGTTAGGAAATAACGACTATAGAATTCAATTATACTTACTTTTAGCTTTCTGAAAAAAAATTGGAACGTACAAATTATTAAGGTTGCTCTCAAAAATTTTTAGGATTACAATCTAGTTTTCCTTTCTCCCCTCACTTTTCATGACCTACTTGGCATGAAAAATTTTTATCCTTAAAAGATCTTATGTCAATGGGAACAAGATTTCGTTCCGTAAACATAGGCACCCAATAAGTTTAAAAAGATTATATAGGGAGTAAGAGGATAAAATTCATTACTCCTACAAATATACATTGGGTTAATTTTTTTTTTTTTTATGAAGTTGAAAAACAAAAATCATATTAGGAAAATAAGATTTCGTTTTCCTAATAATCCAAAAGAAAAAAAAATGGAGGTTCGAGAAAAAATTACCTCACCTCAAATATCAAAACCCTCTTCATAAACCACACTACCCCCTTAGCCAATTACACGATTCTAGAATTAATTCAAAAATCTTTTTGAGAGCATAATTAGTAAATTGTATTATTTCCGATAGCACTCATATAAGCTAGAGTTCTTATAATTCCAAACTATTTTCGTTAATCTAACCATTACAAATGTTGCCTTCTATTTGATTACATCAAGAAGTCTTTTGGCCAAAACTTTTGCGCTATTTAAATCATCTACATAATTTTAGGACTTAACTCTTACACCCCGTATATTTATTTCGATCTCTCTTATAATTGATTAAGCGATAGCCAAAACTTAGAGTTTTTTTTATTCCTTATAGATTCACCTCAAACTTTTGCTCTGGAATAGCAAAAGCCTAAGTATGGGGGTATTTGATGAACTGTAAATATGCGTATTTTATGCACATTAATTTAGTCATTTTCATTTATTTTCGTCGTTTTTACTTATTTTTGTTCAATAAAATGTTCCTATTCTTGTAAATTTTCTCCTAACTTGTTTTATTTTGATTTTCAGAAAAATTCCAAAATCTGCCAAAATTTGGGAAGTACACGCCCGTGACACATGGGTCACGCCCGTGACCGAGCCGTGACTGAACATTTCCCGTGAATTCGGAAAATTTCTGAAGAAGAGGCTTGACACGCCTGGCGACACGCCCGTGTCACCCGACACGGGGCGTGACCCAAGCCCGTGTCCTCTCCTCTCGACGAATTCCGCTCGACGATCGTCGAGTGTCGACACCAACTGTCACGCCCAGTGTCACGCCCGTGACCTGGGGCGTGACCCAATTTCAGCTCAGCGATTTCGACTCGACACTTTCCGCTCGACATTCGTCGAGTGTCGACCCAACTGTCACGCCCATAGTCACGCCCGTGACATGGGGCGTGACCTTTCCAGCTGGCCCGACAAGATGCTGCCGAGGACATTTGACGCAACCCGCGCCCGGCTCTACCTCCCCGACACGCCCATAGTCACGCCCGTGACCTAGGGCGTGACTGCTGCGAACTCAGCCCGAAGTCAACTTTGCTGTCCAATCGCCAGCCGCCTTCATGAATAGTACTGTCACGCCCCCCCTACACGCCCGTGACCGAGGGCGTGTACTTTGAAATTTTTTTCTATAAATAGCCCAGTTCTGTATGGTCCAAGGGTTTAGATTTTTGGGCCAAGTTAGTGTCTTTTTGTGGGCTGCATCCGTGATTTTCAAGGCTATGTAAGGAGAATTTTTCCCTTTTTATTTCATGTCTTGTTTTGCTTTAGTTTTAGCACTTGTAATAGCTTGTAATAGTTTCATTTTAATCAATAAAATGTTAAATTGTCTCTTCATATATGGCTTTGGAATGAACACTTGTGCCCCACTTTCCTTCTCCTTTTCATTCTTTGTTCTTCACTTGTTCTTCATTTATGAAAAGTGTGTGTGTGTGTATGAGTGTAACATGCTTACTTTACATTTTTTTTTACTTGTTTTCATGCTTAGGGATGTTAGGATTCCCTCTTTACATGCCTTTGATTTTTCAAGTTAGGTTTTGTTTGAAATTCGTGAAATGATGAATTAGGTTTTTCTTTTTTTCTCACCATGTCTTTTTCCTCTAAATAGTTTTCATGCTTAGATTTTGATTTCATCCTTATGATTTTATAAAAGAGATTTTAAAAAGTGATTTTGTTTTTTTTACTTAGTTTTTTTTAGGATTGTAAAACCTTTTTGTTCTTTTCAACTTCTTTCTCACTTTTTTATCACTTTCATAACATTATAAGAATGAAAATGTTGGTATTTTAATTTTCCAAAAACTTTGATTTTTAATTTACTTTGAAAAACTTTAGTCTTCTAAAAATTGTAATTTTCTCTTTTTATTCATTTTTGGCAAAACCTAAGCATGAAAAAGTTAAAGTTTTAATTTTTGAGCACCTTTGATTTTGACTTTATTTTGTAAAACTTTTTGCTCATTCTCTTTTTGTTTGTTCTTTTATGTGTTTTGGTAAGTTTTAGGAGTAGAAATCTTGTTATTTTCATTTTTAGGTAACTTTAATTTTTTCTTTGTTATTAGTGTGTGTGAGTGTATGAGAATAAACTTTCTTTTGTTCTTCTTTAATCATCATGAAGTGTGTGTGAGTGTAGGTGTATTAACTTTTATGCTTTGATTTAAATTGTGTAGAGTGTGTGAGTTTAGGTGTTAAATTTTCATGCTTTGTTTTTAATGCTTTCTTTTAATGCTTTATTCAAATTATGTAGAGTGTGTGGGTGTAGGTGTATAATTTTATCGCTTTCTTGAATTTCATATGGAGTGTGTGTGTTCGTGTGCATTTATTTCCGCCTACTCGTTAAGAGTTAAATGGCGCATCGTTTTCATTTTCAGTCCTACTCGTTTGAGTAGGACTTGTAATTTTTCTTTCTTTATTTTTCCGCCTACTCACTTGAGTTTAAATGGCCGGACTTTATTTCAGTCCTACTCGTTTGAGTAGGACTTGCAATTTTACTTTCCTTATTTTTTTTTCCGCCTACTCACTTGAGTTAAATGGCCGGACTTTTTAGCCCTGTAATCGCATTTATTTTCTCCTACTCATTTGAGTAGGACTCGCTTTCATTTCAGTCCTACTCGTTTGAGTAGGACTTGCAATTTTCAGCCTTTATTTACCGCCCCCACTCGTTTGAGTGGGACTCGCAAATTTAAATTATGCAAATTTCATTCATGTGTAACTTAGTTTTTGATTAATTTATAATTTGGAGTGTGCGTGAGTTCTCGTTTAGTTAACTTTTTAGCTTTCTAAATGTCGCTATTTTTCTTTTGTCCCTTTCTTATAAACGTTTAGCATTTAATTTCGAACTCGCGCCTCACTAAATTATAAGCCGTCCCCATACCGATGTGTGGCTAATCGCTATTAGCCTCGGCATCGAAGAGCATTGGGACATTTGAAATGATTTATAATAATTAAAGTTCTTTATTTTCATTTTAATTTAAGCACTTAGGGTTTACCCGGGTTTACGACGCGTAGGACCACATAATCGATGTGTGGGCCCTATTTCCGTAGTCCATATGCTAGCTAGCCGAGAGGTCGTGCATATGGACCGATCACCCCTGGGTAAATAGAGTTGCGTGCACCCCCTCGAGAGAGGACAAGCGTAATTCTACCGGATTGGGTCCCCCACCCAATAGCGGGGTTCTTAGCGTAAAGCGGGCGTTAAGAGGAATCCTTCGTCGGACTAACGTTCGGTCGAATAGTCTTAACGTTTAGGTGAGCGATATCCCTATAGCTAGGTGAGCTCACATTTGTGGAACCTCCACGGCCAAGTTGCCTTATTATTAATTTGAAAACCAAGTATTTTTATTATTAAAAATTGTTTTAGTCTTAATCCGATTCGATGCCGAGCGTTAACCCTTCATCGAATATTCTCTAAATCGTTTTTTTCGCTCCTTTGCTTTTCGCCTTTTATTAAGTAAAAAAATCCACCTTATTTTCAGTAAAATAATAGTCCTCTCGGAGGAGCAAGAATAGTCAACGCGACCCCGAGAACAATACGACCTCGGTATTCCCCCGAATATCGAGTACTACTTGCGATAGGTGCACTTGCCTACCCGAGCAAGCCCGCGGCGATCGACTCACCGAACCAACCACAGTAAGAGTCTGTTCGCGGGCCCATCAATTTTTTGGCGCCGTTGCGGGGAGTCTCTTTTCGAGTTGCTATTTCGAATTCCGGAGTCTATTAATTTTACTTATTTTCTATAAAAAAAAAAACTAAAAACTTTATTTTAAAAAAAAACACAAAAAAAAAAGAGTTTATTTTTGTTTTATTTTTGTTTGGGTGTATGACCCGAGGACAACCCTCAGAGTCTGAAGATTTAGACTTCGACCCTGAGATCGAACGCTCTCTTGCGCGTATCCGATCTCATCGCCGAAATCCTTCTTTAGATCCCGAGGAATCTATCGGAGAACCCACTGTTGTAGTTATGGCCGCCCTAACCTTCCCCGGCGGCCGAGCGTACTATGTCTTATTACGCCCGGCCTAACCTGGATGATTCAGGGTCGAGTATTGTTCGCCCTGCGGTGGCCAATAATAATTTTGAAATAAAGTCAAGTGTCATTCAAATGGTCCAAAACGCCGTGCAGTTCGATGGACTGCCGGATGAGGACCCAAATGTCCACTTGTCCAATTTCTTGGAGATATGCGACACCTTCAAGATCAATGGCATCACTGATGACGCCATTCGTTTGCGCTTATTTCCTTTTTCTCTTAAGTCCAAAGCCAAGGCGTGGTTGAATGCCCTCCCGCGAGGATGTATCACCACGTGGGCTGAGTTGACGGAACGGTTCCTAACGAAGTACTTTCCGCCCGCCAAAACTGCAAAGTTGCGGGCGGACATTTCTTCGTTTGTGCAGAATGATCCCGAGTCTCTATACGAGACTTGGGAACGATTTAAGGAATTCCTCCGCCGTTTCCCGCACCACGCGCTGCCAACGTGGTTGCAAGTTCAAATTTTTTATAATGGGCTGAATTTTCAGACGCGTCAAATGATTGACGCGGCTGCCGGGGGAACGCTTAACAGCAAAACCCCCGAGGCCGCCCAGGCTTTATTCGAAGAGATGGCTATGAACGCCTATCAATCGAACATCCCGCGGGGACGGCCAAAGCCGGCGGCTGGTCTTTTTGAAGTGGATGCCACTGCTCTCTTGACCCTTCAAGTTGAAAGGTTAACAAAGCAGGTGGCGGAGATGTCTGCTGCCTCCTCCACTCCGCCTTGTTTTATTCCCCCTAACGTCTGCGTAGCTGAAGAGTTCGTGGACTTCATGGGAAATTCGGGTCGTCCTCCCTTCAACCCCAACAACAACCCTTATAGTAATCACTATAATCCGGGTTGGAGGAATCACCCCAACTTCTCGTGGAGCAACCCGAATAATGCTCAGCGTCCCCCTATTTCTTATGCGCCCGGATTTCTTCCTCCCCCTCCTCTTCCGAAACCCTCCCGATGGAGGAAAATTTTTCGAAGTATATTGCGTCCAACGAGTCAAATATCCGGAACATCACCGGATCGCTAAAAACACTCGAACAACAGGTTGGACAGCTAGCGAGGATGATGTCCGAGCGCGCGCTCGGGGCACTGCCGGGAAACACGGAGCCCAATCCGCGGTAAAACGCCAACGCTATAACCCTCCGTAGCGGAAAGGAGGTGGTCGATCCAAAACGGACCGACCCTCAGGGTTTCTGATCGGCCTCCCCCTCTGCGTTTCAGGGAAGCTTCTACCCCTTCCCTTTCTTTTCGTTGTACATATTGTCTTTCATTTCTGTTCCGCATACTTACGATACAACATTGGGGATAATGTTGGACTTAAGTATGGGGGTATTTTCGTGCTTTACTTTCTGCACTTCAATTATTTTCTGCATCTCCAAAAAAAAAGAAAAATACAAAAAAATACATATAACAACAAAACAAAAACAAAAAAATTAAAAAACATCTTTAAATGAAAAAAAAAACAAATTTTTAAATGAAAAAAAACAAAAATCAAAAAAAAAAAAATTTTGTTTTGTTCTCTTTCTCTTTTCCAAAAAACTCAAAAAAAAACAAAACAAAAAAATATTTTGTTTAGTTTCACTTTGTATATATTTTTTTGTTTTTTTTTCTCTCTCCCCCTTCCTCATTCTTGTACAAACCTTTTTCTTTTTCTCCCTTATTTTTATACATATTATGAAAATTCTCTTAAAAAATACAAAAAAAAGATAATAGTTCAAAAAATTTTCAAAAAAATTGAGAAAAACAAAAATACAAAAAAAGATAATAAATGAAAAACAAACAAAAAAAAATGATAACAAAACTATAAAAATCAAAAAAACAAAAAAAAAAGTTTTGAAATAAATAAATTAAATATTCCATACTTAACTTTTCTGCTATCCAAAAATTCTGTTTTGAGTTTATTTATATGTGAATACTATTAATTCTCTGTTTGCTACCCGTTTATTAATTATTGATTGAAACATTTAAATAGCCAGGGTTAAGTTTTAAAGAATTCTTTATGCTTTGTTAAAACTAGCGGACTCGTTTTAGGCACTACTTCTAATTTTTCATTAATAGGAGCACGTATATTATGTTAGGAAATAACGACTATAGAATTCAATTATACTTACTTTAGCTTTCTGAAAAAAAATTGGAACGTACAAATTATTAAGGTTGCTCTCAAAAATTTTTAGGATTACAATCTAGTTTTCCTTTCTCCCCTCACTTTTCATGACCTACTTGGCATGAAAAATTTTTATCCTTAAAAGATCTTATGTCAATGGGAACAAGATTTCGTTCCGTAAACATAGGCACCCAATAAGTTTAAAAAGATTATATAGGGAGTAAGAGGATAAAATTCATTACTCCTACAAATATACATTGGGTTAATTTTTTTTTTTTTTATGAAGTTGAAAAACAAAAATCATATTAGGAAAATAAGATTTCGTTTCCTAATAATCCAAAAGAAAAAAAAAATGGAGGTTCGAGAAAAAATTACCTCACCTCAAATATCAAAACCCTCTTCATAAACCACACTACCCCCTTAGCCAATTACACGATTCTAGAATTAATTCAAAAATCTTTTTGAGAGCATAATTAGTAAATTGTATTATTTCCGATAGCACTCATATAAGCTAGAGTTCTTATAATTCCAAACTATTTTCGTTAATCTAACCATTACAAATGTTGCCTTCTATTTGATTACATCAAGAAGTCTTTTGGCCAAAACTTTTGCGCTATTTAAATCATCTACATAATTTTAGGACTTAACTCTTACACCCCGTATATTTATTTCGATCTCTCTTATAATTGATTAAGCGATAGCCAAAACTTAGAGTTTTTTTTATTCCTTATAGATTCACCTCAAACTTTTGCTCTGGAATAGCAAAAGCCTAAGTATGGGGGTATTTGATGAACTGTAAATATGCGTATTTTTATGCACATTAATTTAGTCATTTTCATTTATTTTCGTCGTTTTTACTTATTTTTGTTCAATAAAATGTTCCTATTCTTGTAAATTTTCTCCTAACTTGTTTATTTGATTTTCAGAAAAATTCCAAAATCTGCCAAAATTTGGGAAGTACACGCCCGTGACACATGGGTCACGCCCGTGACCGAGCCGTGACTGAACATTTCCCGTGAATTCGGAAAATTTCTGAAGAAGAGGCTTGACACGCCTGGCGACACGCCCGTGTCCCCGACACGGGGCGTGACCCAAGCCCGTGTCCTCTCCTCTCGACGAATTCCGCTCGACGATCGTCGAGTGTCGACACCAACTGTCACGCCCAGTGTCACGCCCGTGACCTGGGGCGTGACCCAATTTCAGCTCAACGATTTCGACTCGACACTTTCCGCTCGACATTCGTCGAGTGTCGACCCAACTGTCACGCCCATAGTCACGCCCGTGACATGGGGCGTGACCTTTCCAGCTGGCCCGACAAGATGCTGCCGAGGACATTTGACGCAACCCGCGCCCGGCTCTACCTCCCCGACACGCCCATAGTCACGCCCGTGACCTAGGGCGTGACTGCTGCGAACTCAGCCCGAAGTCAACTTTGTTGTCCAATCGCCAGCCGTCTTCATGAATAGTACTGTCACGCCCCCCTACACGCCCGTGACCGAGGGCGTGTACTTTGAAATTTTTTTCTATAAATAGCCCAGTTCTGTATGGTCCAAGGGTTCAGATTTTTGGGCCAAGTTAGTGTCTTTTTGTGGGCTGCATCCGTGATTTTCAAGGCTATGTAAGGAGAATTTTTCCCTTTTTATTTCATGTCTTGTTTTGCTTTAGTTTTAGCACTTGTAATAGCTTGTAATAGTTTCATTTTAATCAATAAAATGTTAAATTTTCTCTTCATATATGGCTTTGGAATGAACACTTGTGCCCCACTTTCCTTCTCCTTTTCATTCTTTGTTCTTCACTTGTTCTTCATTTATGAAAAGTGTGTGTGTGTGTATGAGTGTAACATGCTTACTTTACATTTTTTTTTACTTGTTTTCATGCTTAGGGATGTTAGGATTTCCTCTTTACATGCCTTTGATTTTTCAAGTTAGGTTTTGTTTGAAATTCGTGAAATGATGAATTAGGTTTTTCTTTTTTTCTCACCATGTCTTTTTCCTCTAAATAGTTTTCATGCTTAGATTTTGATTTCATCCTTATGATTTTATAAAAGAGATTTTAAAAGTGATTTTGTTTTTTTTACTTAGTTTTCTTTTAGGATTGTAAAACCTTTTTTGTTCTTTTCACTTCTTTCTCACTTTTTTATCACTTTCATAACATTATAAGAATGAAAATGTTGGTATTTTAATTTCCAAAAACTTTGATTTTTAATTTCTTTGAAAAACTTTAGTCTTCTAAAAATTGTAATTTTCTCTTTTTATTCATTTTTGGCAAAACCTAAGCATGAAAAGTTAAGTTTTAATTTTTGAGCACCTTTGATTTTTGACTTATTTTGTAAAACTTTTTGCTCATTCTCTTTTGTTTGTTCTTTTATGTGTTTTGGGTAAGTTTTAGGAGTAGAAATCTTGTTATTTCATTTTTAGGTAACTTTAATTTTTTCTTTGTTATTAGTGTGTGTGAGTGTATGAGAATAAACTTTCTTTGTTCTTCTTTAATCATCATGAAGTGTGTGTGAGTGTAGGTGTATTAACTTTTATGCTTTGATTTAAATTGTGTAGAGTGTGTGAGTTTAGGTGTTAAATTTTCATGCTTTGTTTTAATGCTTTCTTTTAATGCTTTATTCAAATTATGTAGAGTGTGTGGGTATAGGTGTATAATTTTATCGCTTTCTTGAATTTCATATGGAGTGTGTGTGTTCGTGTGCATTTATTTCCGCCTACTCGTTAAGAGTTAAATGGCGCATCGTTTCATTTTCAGTCCTACTCGTTTGAGTAGGACTTGTAATTTTTCTTTCTTTATTTTTCCGCCTACTCACTTGAGTTTAAATGGCCGGACTTTATTCAGTCCTACTCGTTTGAGTAGGACTTGCAATTTTACTTTCCTTATTTTTTTTCCGCCTACTCACTTGAGTTAAATGGCCGGACTTTTTAGCCCTGTAATCGCATTTATTTTCTCCTACTCATTTGAGTAGGACTCGCTTTCATTTCAGTCCTACTCGTTTGAGTAGGACTTGCAATTTTCAGCCTTTATTTACCGCCCCCACTCGTTTGAGTGGGACTCGCAAATTTAAATTATGCAAATTTCATTCATGTGTAACTTAGTTTTGATAATTTATAATTTGGAGTGTGCGTGAGTTCTCGTTTAGTTAACTTTTTAGCTTTCTAAATGTCGCTATTTTTCTTTTGTCCCTTTCTTATAAACGTTTAGCATTTAATTTCGAACTCGCGCCTCACTAAATTATAAGCCGTCCCCATACCGATGTGTGGCTAATCGCTATTAGCCTCGGCATCGAAGAGCATTGGGACATTTGAAATGATTTATAATAATTAAAGTTCTTTATTTTCATTTTAATTTAAGCACTTAGGGTTTACCCCGGGTTTACGACGCGTAGGACCACATAATCGATGTGTGGGCCCTATTTCCGTAGTCCATATGCTAGCTAGCCGAGAGGCCGTGCATATGGACCGATCACCCCTGGGTAAATAGAGTTGCGTGCACCCCTCGAGAGAGGACAAGCGTAATTCTACCAGATTGGGTCCCCCACCCAATAGCGGGGTTCTTAGCGTAAAGCGGGCGTTAAGAGGAATCCTTCGTCGGACTAACGTTCGGTCGAATAGTCTTAACGTTTAGGTGAGCGATATCCCTATAGCTAGGTGAGCTCACATTTGTGGAACCTCCACGGCCAAGTTGCCTTATTATTAATTTGAAAACCAAGTCTTTTTATTATTAAAAATTGTTTTAGTCTTAATCCGATTCGATGCCGAGCGTTAACCCTTCATCGAATATTCTCTAAATCGTTTTTTTCGCTCCTTTGCTTTTTCGCCTTTATTAAGTAAAAAAATCCACCTATTTTCAGTAAAATAATAGTCCTCCCGGAGGAGTAAGAATAGTCAACGCGACCCCGAGAACAATACGACCTCGGTATTCCCCGAATATCGAGTACTACTTGCGATAGGTGCACTTGCCTACCCGAGCAAGCCCGCGGCGATCGACTCACCGAACCAACCACAGTAAGAGTCTGTTCGCGGGCCCATCACTCTTGCCGAGATCTACGTCACCGTGGTAATTTTCTTCACATTTCTCGAGATTTCTCATTAGGGTTTTTTGGCCCTAACTTCTATTTCGTCCACTCTTATTAAGATTTCGGCTTCTCTTGTCTCCCTTAGTCCCGATCTGCGATGAGGTGTGATTTGGAGGTTTTCTCTGGTAAAGCCAAGGCAAGTGGCTCATTTCCTCTCCTTTTCCTTAAGTTCTTATGGTAAGACTTTCATCTTATATTAATGTTCCTGTTTCTTTTAGAGTATAATATGTTAAAACTTTGTAGGTTTACGCTTATGGTAAATTTTTCGACGCTGTTGAGCGTAGGATGCGTTGCGCTTAGTTTAGGTCGATTATAGGTCGTGGACTTCGATTTAGTGTTGTAATACTTAGGTGTTGTGCCGATTTTTGAGATGGTGATGTTGGGGGTATGAGTGTTGGTTGTGGTTAGCATACCACCCAATCGGGAGGCCCCTTCTTTCTGTGGATCATATACTTAGTTTCTCCTTTCCTGCACTGTTGGATTCGGGTTGGCCCGTTTTGGCCATGTTTCTGGACCACAGTACCGATTGTGAGGCGGTTGAGGATCCAGAGTTGGGCTTAGGGCGCTTGAGGTCGTTGCGCTCTCTGGCCTGCAACGAAGTCATACCATGTGTTGATGATCAACCTTCTTCCGAGCAGTATTATACTCAGTTGTTTTCTTGTGGTTTATGCCACAGTTTGCTAAATTTTGCTGATTATGCCCAGACTTGTTCACATTCGCACTTGGTGCATTCTTTTTAATTTAGAGGTTATTATATTGGCTAACTTTTCTCTACTTATACTATTTGACTAATTGTTGCTGTTTTTTTTTGCATTTTCCTCCTTTGGTTGGGTTTGGTACACCCTCCTTTTTTGGCTTACTCTCTTGCTTACCTATTCTTTTGCCACTTGTTTTTTTGCTTGCTGAGGTATTCTTCTCTTGAATGCCTCGGGTTCAAGGCTGTAGCCAGTGGTGCAGCTGATTAGTTTTGTTGCTGGGTTTGCTGAGGGTGCCTCGAGGTTGCGAGGTAGCTTTTGTTCTTTTGTAGTATGCTTCAGACTTGAGAACTTTTAGTTGGTTCGTGTCAAGTGTTTGATGCCCACTGATTATTTAATGTCATTCTTGGATATTTGGCTAGTTGCTAGTGTCTACTTTTGTGTTAGTAGTTCTTGCTCTCTGGGAAGGATTTATACTAGGATGCCTATAGGTATTTTCAACTATAAAACCAACTATTATTACTATATCATGCGCATCATGTTTTAAAACTCTAAATCACTATATTTAAATACCATACAAACTACTTCGATATCATTACTATAAATTTAGCGTAATGCATGCCTTGAGTTTTTTTGTGGGATGCTAGACTTATGTAGGATGTCTAACCTGTTTACTATATTATTTTCCGCTGCGTTTAACTACTTTTCTTCTGGTGGACTCGTAAGCCACTAAGCCGGGGGATATGACTAATTGTCTAGCTTAAAATAAACTTCTTCAACAAAACATCTAAATCATATGTTTAGTTTTGAGTCGGAGTGTTGCCTGAGCGTCTGCAGTTATCCCCTGCTGACGTGGCATCATGACGCTCATTTTCCCTTACTCTGATGTTTCATCGTTGTGGTGAAAATGCGTGTTGTGACAGCAAACACCGAACAACTTGTGCGAGCTTGGCAGACACGAAACCCAGAATGCCAACTCCATGGACAGTCAGCCACCAAGAATGCGGCCAACACCCACCGTATCACCGGAGAACTCGGCAAGGTCCAAAGCCGATCTCCAAAACCAGTCCTCCAAAACAGACTCTGCGGACTCTAACCAAGTCTGCCACATCTCCGCGGATTAAATCTCCAAACAGACGGTTACTTCAAAAGCAAGAACTGCATACCGCAGGCCAAGATAAGCACCACCACAAGACCGCCAAAGATAAACTGCCCAGGCCTCTCCACTAGACGACCAAGCCGCCAAGTCTACTTTGGCCGTAGACCACCCAGACTGCAATAATAGTCCGCCTAGGCCGCTCCACAAGATGCCCAAACTGGCAAGTCTATCCTGGCCACAAACCACCCAGGCCACAACAACAATCCGCCCAGGCCGCGAACTCAGACCGCACGGTCTGCTCCATCACCCACTTTCACTTCATAATTTTCAACACCCAAACCCATTTATCTAATTCATTGAAAATGATATTTCTAAAAATTATTATCTTATTAGTAATTAGGTTGTTGAGATTGTATGCTTTAGACTAGTCACTGTAACCTATAAAAATGCACTTCACACTTTTATTATCCTGTTTATCCCTTGTGACAATAGCTGTCTAGAATAAGGCAATACAACCAAGAGTTTTGAAATGTTGTATTGCAGGTTTTCTGTGTTTCAATTGGGAATAGGGAGTGGTATTTGGTATAGCCTTAGAAGATACCCTGTTTAAGATATAAACAGCAGTATATGAGGCCTCTACCCAAAATATTTTGGGACGGTCTTTAGTTTGAAGGAGGGCCCTAGTCATTTCAATGATGGTGTGGTTTCTTCTCTCTACCACTCTGTTTTGTTATGGAGATCTTGAGGTAATTAATTGTCTTTGAATGCCATTATCTTGGCAGAATACAACAAAATGTGTGGACGAGAACTCCACTCCACGATCAGTTCTTAATGCTTTAATTTTGAGGCCTTATTGCAACTCAACTTCCTTCTTAAAGTGTATGAACATCTCAAAAGCGTCCCCCTTAGTAGTCAGATAATAGATCCACATGTAATGAGTAAAAGCATCTACTAAGAGGAGGTGATACCATTTACCTCCAAACGAATCTGTTTGTGCAGGACCCCAAAATCTCCATGAATAAGTTGCAAGGGTTTTTCAGAGGTCACCCTAGTTGAACTTGGAAAAGGTGTTGTTTGAGGCTTGTTATATGCACATTCTTCACAAAATTGTTTCTACGATCCTGAAAAAGAAGGTAAAACAGTGTCTAAAGATTGAGTTTGCATATTCTGAATTACTTGCAAATGAAGGTGTCCTAGACAATGATGATAAAGGTTCATGGCATAATTGTAACTCTATTGTTTGCATGAGAGGGAAATCTGATTGATCCGATCATATGAAGGATAAACAAAAGATTGGGAGTAACCAAAATGAGGCAAGGAGAACACCAGAGGTTGCATGGCATATATGTGCACTGACTTGATCAAAAAGAATATGGTAACATTTTGTTATTAATTGGCCCAGACTTAATAAATTTTTTGTTCAAGTAGGGGCAAAGTATACATCAGGTATAAGTTTCACTATTTCAGTTTGTATTTGAACTACAATAGAACCATTGCCTTCTATATTAACAATGCTTCCATTCTTTAAAGCAACTTTAGCATTACATTTCACATATAAATATCTGAAGTTAGCATTATTATTTATCATGTGGGAAGAGCACACACTATCAAGGTACCAAGCATCACAATCCTTTCCTTTAGTTGGCATAGCTATATAGAACATTTGTCCTATAGGTTGTTCCAGTATTTCGGTTAATTTTACCTCTTCATTTTCTTTATGCCAACACTTTTGTGTAGAGTGGTTAGGTACACGACAATTTTACAACTCCAAAAACAGTCTTTGGAGGCATGATTGGTTTTTTTGCAAATGATGCAATAAGCCTCTCCAGTATTTCCAGGTGATTGTCCAATGTAAGAACCTTTGCCTCTCTCATTATTCGAGCTCAGTTTTTGGGTATTGAAAGAAAGGATTTTATTCATGGGCTTAGTTTTTTTTAGCTCCACGATAATTGGGTTTTGGGAGGTGTGGTTTTGCCAGTAAGTCCTGATCTAGAAGCTGAATACTCTAATTTAATCGCTCCTAATATGTTTTCAAAGACCCCATAAGTGCAGCTAGAGACAAGGTTTTCAAATCCTTGGATTCCTCAATTGTCGTGACTATTGGATAGAAGATTGGTGGTAAGCTCCTTTGAATTTTTGGTACAATTTTCTAGTCCTTAATTGTATAACCATGACTTCTAATTTGGTCATGATATGTAGAGTTCTTGCAAATAGAGACTCTATTTTCTCACCTGGTTTCATTACCGAAGTTTCAAAATCTCTTCAGGCATTTTGTAGTTTTAGCTCTATAATTTTCTCATTTCCTTTAAACTTCACACACGGGACATCCCACGAAGCTTTGGCAGAAGTAGCACCCAAAATTCACTGAAATATATTTTCAGACACCCCTTGATAAATCATACACAGTGTTCTAGCATCCTTTTGCTTTTCATCACCTGTATATGTTTTGTCTACCTGAGTTTCATGAGTTTTACCTGTGATAAGAGGATTCGGCCCAACTGAAATAACTTCCTAGAGGCCAAGTGAAAAAAAAAACTAGCTCGCATATATATGCTTTAGAAGTCATACTTTTCACCATTAAAGACCAGAATCGAAGTTTGTGATAGAGGGAATGTATGAGAAGAAGCCATCCTCCAATGATGTTACTTTTAGAGAGCCAAAGCTCTGATACCAATGATGGAAATAAGAATTGAGGAGGGATAACTTAATCGCAAGCAATTTGCACAAGCTTAAAGTATTATTTTGCAATATGATGTTACTATTTGAATATCATATATTTCTCATGATGTTTAGAGGTTTTACAGCAGTGGGCTTATATAGCCCGAGGTTAACTGTCATTGGTTTTACAAGATAAGTTTTACTGAGTACTTGGGCTACTATAGGATAAGCTTTACACTTATCTCTTTACATAACACCTATATTAATATAATAACCCCAAGTTGTTTTATAGATATCTTTTGATGACTGTAGATCCATATATTGATAGCAACAGTTTCTCCGTCTTGGTCTTTCGTCTTCGTCTTTCGTCTTCTTTGATTTCTTCGGCTTAGGTCAACAGAAACATATGAGTAGACCCAGCTCTCTGTTGCTGCATGTTCCACCGCCTCCGATTAAAAATGCCACCAACTTTGCAGCCAAATTTTCCGCCTCCTCTAGGCTCATTATCTTTCTCCAAGATCGTGATTCAAGACATTGATAAATATTGGTATGCATTCTCCCCTTATTGCATAGTTTTCTGCTATTTGCATGAATTGTTTCCTCGACTATCCTTTTCTTTCCATTACTGTCAATTAATCCTCCTACCATATCATTTGGATGAAGCCTGAGTGATTTAAGTGGGAAACTCATATTCATGCAATGAAAATGATTTTGGTTCACAATTCTATGTTTTTTAAAGTTTTTGATGTTTAGTGATCTTAGAAAATTTTATGAAGCTATACTATTTATTAAATCTTGCATTTTGTCAATCGACGTAAACTTACATGGGCGGAGCAAATTCTACATTAATTATATTTTGCTTGGATGAAGCTCGTGCCCTTGAAAACAATCGTGCATGTCGTAGCCCATGGAATTCCATTTTGTACTCAACAAACAATTATTGTTGAAATTGGATGGGGGTCAAAAAATGTTTAAGCTTAGATTAGGATCTCTGGATTATATAGGAATAGTCCATGTTCTCATAAAAATTTAATCTGTTTATAGCAAGAACACACCTTCTGAACCGATTTGGAGGAAATTTATATAGAGAAGGGCAGAAGCAAATTAGCTATTAGATATGTACGTATATGAGTGGCCATGTGAAGTAGTCTTAGCTATCAGTTCATTTGAGCAAAATCATTTGTTTGATGGCGGAGTAGACATCAATACATTTTGGCTATGAACCGCAGTACAATGAACCTTGGCCCAAGTATTTTTCTTCTTACTAAATTTGGCATTCAAAATCTAGGGCCTCCTTCATGGGAGGCCAAGAACCTCTACTATCAAGGCACATCATGTGCAAAAAAGGTCAAAAAGTTTCATTCAAGTATTAAGAATTTTGTTGTATGGTTTGGTTCTGAATCAAGATTGGTTTAATGGGGCATATTTGTTGTGTGATGTGGTTGAGAATTGGGATTATGTGTGTGGGTAGAACAAGAAAGAAGTACTTTCAAGCCTCTTAATTTAATCGTGACCATCCAATAAAGAACAGTGTTTAATCTTGGCCCCTGTTGATTTGATAAGGTTTAGAACAAAATTGTTTGTGGTCTCTCATTATCTATTTCTTTTTAGAACTATTTACTTTATTTTTCTATTTTTATCACTGTCATTGCTATTCTGTTGAAGAGTGCGGGATTTCTTCACATGATGATATTGCACACCCCCTCTGGAGGTTAAGCCATGGTAGGAAGGTAAGTATATATTCTCTAAGAATTTTGGTTAGAATTTTGTAATATATTTCCTTTGCACTAGTAGGAGCTACAATTTGTTTTGCTCTATTTTTATTCAAATATTTGAGGTATTTTTATCCCAACGTGAAACTAAAGTTGCAAGAGTTTTAAATTTTCGAATTGTTTCTACTTTAATTATTTTTTCATTTCCTTTACGTCTACTCATTTTGCAGAGTTTAGTAATTTAAATAAGCAAAATATTTAGGTCATGCTCGCAGCTTCAAGATTATACTAAGACTATGTGAAACCTCCCGATTCTCGATCAAACCAGTCAGTGTCCCTTCTTTGACTCACTGGTGGTGCAAAGTTGTCCACGACTCACTAATTTGGGGGACATACGTAATTAAGCTACTTTGTCCCTTGTTCTAAGTATGGGCTTGCTCTCTACATTGATGTCACACATTCGAATGCACTCCAGATTGAAATGGAGGAATTTCTTTGACAAATGTTTACTTGACCAAACCGAGACCATAACAAAACATTTTTGAGCTCTCTTTTTTCCCTACATAATCTAAAAGTTCATTCCCAGGTTTGACAAGTGAAGAGCAATGAAATTGACACAATCAGAGACATGCTACGCAGAAAAAATGATAGAAATAATTGACAAATTATTCACATGTACTATACACGAACTTCGGTACTAATTTCAATTATACTTGATTTTACATTCATTATTTTTTAGTGTGTTTTGATGTATAAGTAAATTAGTGGCTAAGCAAAGCACATTAGCCTCTGTATAATTTTTTAATGTGCATATAGATCTTTGTTTATTTTTATATTTATTTTATATATGTGTGCTTTGAGTTATTAGTCAATTAACGACTAAGCAAAAAACAATAAAATCTATGATGATTTCTTATAGGTCTGCTCAGTAATATTTTGTTAGTACAGATTCAAGAGGAGCAAATAAATCTTCTTTATATACTTTACAAATACATAAATGATGTTTGCTTAATTTTTAATATACTATACATGTAGATAAATGACATTTGCACTTTGCTTAATTAATGTTAACTCTGTTGGTGCAATAGGAGACACCTGCTGCAGACAATTATTGTAATAATTATGTTAAATTTAACTCAAAATCATTAATGATATGACTACTATAAGCATATATAATGAGATATAAATAAGTCGTATAAGTTAATTTAAAAAATTTATACATTCAAGATTCAAGAATGAAGAACCTAAGAGGTATAATTGAGTGATAGAGTTCCACACAAAAATATGGCAAATATTATGATTTAGTATAAATTAAAATTATTCTGTTAATATGCGGGTGCAACCCGCTCATAGGCAGGCGCAACCTGCTTGAATGTGGGAGTAACCCGCTCGAATGTGGGTGAAGCCTACTAAAAGTCAACGAGCATGGGCGAAGCCCATGAAGAGCTACTTGTGTGTGCGTGTGTGTGGGTGTGTGTTATAGATTATTTGACAAGATTATATATATATATATATATATATATATATATATATATATATATATATATATATATATATCTGTATATGTATCTGTGTGCGTGTACAATCTCATATCCTGCGAGTGGAGTTCGAAAGGAGCCAGACCAGCCAAGTACCTGACCATCCAAGAACTCGGAGTCGGGTCCACTCGCATCTAGCGTCAGGTCCACTCGACTCCATTCTCCCTGGCGTCGAGTGAGGCTACCTCACTCAATGATTCCTCTTCCTTGGCGTTGTGTGAAGCTCAAGCACTCAACGCTCCTTTTTTCCTTGGCATTGAGTGAAGCCTAAACACACAGCGCTTCCTTTCTGGCATTGAGAATAATCTCAGCAGCCCCGTAGGCTCGCTCAGGTGGGGTGGAGTGGAGTAGTTGGCGAGTGGAGCAACAGGCTCGCACTCTCCCAGGGATATCGGCAGGTAGTTGGCGAGTGGGGCATTTTCGGGCTCGTACTCGCCTAGGGCCATAGGGAGGCGGCAAGAGCCAGCACCATTGGGCAATCGCCACCCCGTGCGAGTGGAGGTCTTCTAGAGAAACTCGCCTATTTATGCATGATGTATTTTTTACCATTTTCCAGTGGTAGCCTGCCATTATCCCTTCAGAACCGTGAAGTTACGTTATTGGCAGGACAATCTGGACTGCATATAACTGTTTGGGATAGTGGTGCTTGGCTGTTTGGAGACCATTTTCAGAAAACTATAAATAGAACCAAGGGGGTACCTCAGAAAGCAGGCTTTTCATACTCTCATACTTACTTGTGCCTTGGTCTACTTGAGCTTTCTGAGATATCCTTAGCTCAGCACTTAGCTAAGGAGGGGAAGCGCTCTAAGATCTTCCAGCAGTGTGGTGGGACCTCCATGCTGGAGCCTTGGGTCTGTTCCTTGTGCTCAATCTCTTGTTGTTCGGCTTGTGAGAGAGAAGTAAGTTTGCAACCACCCCTTCCCCATTGGTTGAACTCCACAGAGACCGATTCTTCGGTTTCAACATTATGGTGCGGTGAGCGTGCAGTGTATCTTCTGCGAGCTCGATAACTGGAGGTGAAGGACAGGAATTCGATAGGGACGACTTGCCACCACATCCCCCTCTAGCCACCCTAGGTATGTTCGAGGATTTCTGGCAGGAGGTGATCAGCCTCGTCAAGTTCGTACTCGTAATACGCGCCGGGAGCTCGACGCCAGCAATCCCATCCATCACTTCCCCAGCCCTAGGCAAGGATGACCTTGTTTGACGAGCTGGGAAGGAGATAGCAGAGGAGGGGAGGGAGCGAGATCTGCAAGGGCGTGTTTGTTCCCCGGCTCGGTAAGTGGAGGCCTGTTCGGTGAGATGGGTATGCGAGATCCCCCAGCAGGGGGAGGCAACCCCTTTATTGAGTTGGTTTGATCTTCCCTAGTTCCAGAGGGTTTTGGGACCCGGTTCAACACATCCAGTGGTTTGAGGATGTGGTTTCAATAAGGAAGATGTCGGATACCTTTAAGTGCAGAATCTTTGCAATTACCCTCAAGGAGAAGACAAGAGATTGGTTCCACCAGTTGCCGGCCAGTTCAGTCTACTATTTTGATGACCTGCATTGAGGATTCATGTTAAGGTTAACCACCTCCAAGAAAAGGAAGAGGGAGTCTGTGTCCCTATTCCACATCAAGCAGGGAGTGAATGAGACCCTAGAGAGATACGTGGACCAGTTTCAGGAGGAGGTCACCTAGGTCCAGGAGAAGCCAGCGAACACCCTGATGATGGCCTTCACGTTGGGTTGCAGCTGGGCTTCTTCATAATGGAGCTGAAGAGTGTGCCCCCTCTATCCTATAAGGAGATGATAGAGAGGGCGGTGAGAGAGGTCGACGGGGAGGCGTCAACCCCGTAGAGGGAATAGCAGCAGCAACAATGACAGCCGAGGTGGGGCCGTTAGGATCCGAACAATTGGCTTGGCTGGGGGTACCAAGAGTGGCATGACCAAGGCCAGCGGAGAGGTTTCCATGGATGAGGTAACCTCAAAGGTGGCCAAGGTCAGTTCAACCCTGCAGGCAAGAGGCAGGGCCAAAGGCCTCCTCTCCCTGACCCATGTCAGGCTATGACGATAGCATAGAGGAGGACTGGTCAGCAAAGGAGAGGGAGGTAAGTCTGGGTGGTGTTGCCCTATTGTGACTTCCACTAGGAGGAGGGCCACGCTACAACCACGTACACGGAGTTCCTCGAGATGAGCAAAAATAGGGAGCAGCAGTAACCCAGTCAGGTGGTACAGATCGAGGAAGTCCAGCCCATGGGATAGGAGGACCGGTACGAGGATATGGCCGATGTCGAAGCCTGAGGAGAGATTAGAGTGATCCACATGGGGGTGAGATTTGAGGCTGCCCTGAAGGCGAGTCTCCATACTATGTACCACCAGAGCATTGCCTCCACATCTCTATCCCAAGCCCCGGAGGAGAAGATCACCTTCTCAAGGAAGGATATGATGGATCATGAGACCCCCTTTTGTGATGTGTTGGACATCTAGATCACCATTGAGAATTTCACTGTCTCCTAGATCCTTATCTATAATAGGAGTTCGGTCAATGTCATTTTCAATAAGGCGTTTGACGAGATGAAGGTGGAGTCCCAGAGGGTGCTGGCCTCGGATGGACCTCTCTTCAGGTTCTCGGGGGAAAGGGAGGAGTTAGAAGGAGGTGGGACTCCACATTACCTTGGGGGGCAGTCCAAAATCTTCAGGATCGTCATCATGGATGAGCTTAGCAGTTAAAATGCTATCTTTGGACAGCCCCTCATCAGTTCCTTCCACTGTGTGCCCTCATATTTCCATCAATTCTTGAAGTTCAATGCTAAGGGCATCCAGGTCTGGGTCCGGGGAGACCCCAAGGTGGCAAGGGATTGCTATGTCACCGTGGTGAACACCATCTCTTGGCAGGGAGGAGCCGAGGAGATGATGAGGATGATGTAGGAGCTGTCCCGGTAGGAGGCTGAGGGAAACGTAGGGATGGAATTGGAGGGAGAGTTCTGCACCCATGTGGAGGTGGTGGATGGAGTTCTAGAAGAGCAGGCCGAGGTAATGGTCGTGTAGGATGGTGAGGAGAAGGTCCTGGTCCCATGTGAGGGAGCCATTGGAAAGTGGGGAGAGCAGTCCCGGTTAGGGGTTGTCGAGAAGGTGGTGTAGATGAAGGTTCTCACCCAGGGAGGTAGGGTGGAGAAGGTGTGAATCAGTGTTGGGCTAAACTCGGAGAACCAGGGGGGATGATGGAGTGAATCTAGAATAATATGAGCATCTTCGCATGGAGCACGACAAAATGTCGGGTATCGATGCAGACGTTGCCTTCCACCGCCTCAACCTGGATCCAGAAGCCCGCCCCATCCAGTAGAATAAGAGGTCCACGATGAACAAGTTGGCTAAGCCCATCAGAGAGGAGGTGGCCAAGCTCCTCAAGGTCGGCTTTGTATCCAAAATTCAATATACCGACTGAGTCTCCAATATTGTAATGGTTAAAAAAGGAGACGACTGATGGAGGATATGTGTCGATTTCTCTTTATTAAATAAATTATGTCCTAAGGATTGTTAACCCTTGCCTTGGATCGACGCACAGGTTGTCTTAACCATCGATTTTTTTGGTGATGAGTTTCTTAGATGCTTTTTCTGTTTATCATAAAATTAGGATTCACCCGCCCGATATAAAAGATGTCTCCATCATCACTGGGCACGGGTGCTACTTCTACAAAATGATGCTCTTTGGGTTGAAGAACGTGGGGGCGACATATCAAAGAATGATGCACTGGGTCTTCCAAGATCAAAAGGGGTGGAACCTGGAGGTGTATGTTGATGATCTCATGATCAAGAGTCGGGATGTTAACTCTCACCTCCAGGACCTGGAAGAGACCTTCAGTACCCTGCGAAAGTACAAGATGAGGCTGAACCCCTTAAAATGCATCTTCAAGGCAAGCAGGGGTAAGTTTCTGGGCCATCTCCTTACTCCTGCAGGTGTAGATCCAAACCCTGATAAGGTCAAGGCAATTATGGAGTTAGGATCACCTCAGAATGCCAAGGAGGTCCAGAGGCTAACAAGAATATTGGCCGAGATGAGTAGGATCCTCTCTGGGGTGGGAGAGAAGTGCTCCCCCTTCTTCAAACCGTTAAGGGGGGGTGTCAAAATTTTGAGTGGTCCAAGGAATGCAAGGAGGCATTCTAAGACTTGAAGAGGCAGTTGACCCAGGCTCCGCTCCTCCACGGGCCCAAGGGAGGGGAGGACATGTCCCTATATCTTGGGGTGGGAGTCGAGGCATTGAGCTCTGTCCTTGTCCGGGAAGAAGGTAAGAAATAGTTACCAATCTACTACATAAACAGGGTCTTGAGGAAGGCGAAGCTCCGGTATCTGATTCTAGAGAATTTGGCTTTTGTTATGGTCATCTCAGCTCGAGGGCTCAGACCTTACTTCCAGGCACACTACATTCGAGTGGTGACTGACCACCCCCTTTGTAACATCTTTGAGGGTGTGGAGCACTCGGGGAGGCTAGCGAAGTGGTCTGTGGAGTTGAGCGAGTTTAACATATACTTCATTCCCCGCCTCTCAATCAAGGCCAAGGAGATGGTCGATTTTCTTGCTGATTATGTGCTCAAGGTGGCGAAGGCGGAGCTCACTCATACGGTCCCTTAGAATGTGATGGTGGACGACATTATAGGAAGGCATTCCATGGGGGTGGGGATAATCTTGGAGAGCCCTCAGGGAATATGGATCGAGAAAACGATGGTAGTGCATTTTCGTATCACCAACAATCAATCCGAGTATGAGGCAGTGATAGCAGAATTGTTCCTGGACAAGGAGCTGGGAGTGCAAGATGTGGAGGCCCGCACTGACTCCAAGGTGGTAGCCTCCCAGATCAATGGGGAGCTCAAGGTAAGTAAGTCAACTCTCTAGTTATTCTTAGCAAAGGTGAAGGGGGTAATTGGCACGTTCCAGACATTCTCCATCTGTCATGTTCCAAGGGAAGAAAATGAGCAAGTGGATCAATTGGACAAGTAAGGAACCCAGGTGGTTGACACCATCACCGACTTGTTCCGTCTATCCATCAAGGAGGGGGAGCTGATGGAGGTAGACTAACACCCCTCGTGGATGGATCCTTTTGTAACTTTATTATTCACGGGGAAGTACCCAGAGGGGATGAATAAGAAGCTATTTAAGCATAAGTCGACATACTATCTTATGCGTGACGGGCAGCTCTATAGGAAGTCCTCTCGGGGATGTTGGCACGTTTTGTAGCCGAGAGGTAGGTCCCGAGGATTTTGGAGGAGATTCATTCCGGGGAATACGGAAGTCACTCTTAGAGTCGGACCATGGAGGGGAGGATAGTCCAGAAATGGTACTTTTGGCCAACTGATGGAGACGTTGCTGATGCGGCCACCATTGATCCCCATCTGAGAGAGTTTGTGGATTGGGATGACCGTTGTCGCAAGCTCGAGGATGGGATTTCTACCAAGACGCCCGCCGCCAACGCCGCTACATTTTTTACACGACGTCCACCGGCGCCATTAAATAAAATATATAATTATAAATTAAATAATTATAATTATATATTTTATCAATTTTTATTTTTCATAATTTTTATTTAATGTAATTTTAATTTAAGCATTTTCATTTTCAAGCATTTCATTATTGTATTTTATTTTCATGTCATGTAATGATGGGTGCATATAACCATCATAGGTTTATTTTATTTTCAATGGTGGAGATGGAGTGGTGTAGGCTATATATAGACATGTTATGAAGAGAATAGTAGAGAAGAATGAAAAATTGAAACCAAGAATTCAAAATTTGAATTCCCCCCTCCTCTCTCTCCCCCTTTGAGAAGATTCATCCCCCCTTATCTTGCCCCCTCTCTTGGCCGCCGGCCTCCTCCCACTCTCCCTCTTAGTGGTTCAGCCACCTCCTCTTCCCTCCTCCTCCACCTCCCGATTTTCGGCCTCCCTTTTCCCCCTCTCCAAGTTTGGCCCTTTCATTCTCCTTCAAACTCTCGGCCAACCTCTCCTCCCCTCCATTCAAAATCGGCCACCACCGTCTCTTTCGTCCCTCTCCACCACACAATCCGAGCACCCAACTCCATCAAAATAATAACCGACTAGACCCTCCTTCCAGTTTGGCAATATTCCCACCACTTCTCCTTTCTCATCTTTCCATATATATTGGCCTTCAAGTTTCTCCCTCACCTAGGGCTTTGCAAAGGAAAACGGCTCGCATCTTCATCGTCCAGTATAGATCCGTGGAGTTGTGTGGAGATAGATTCAACCACCGTCTTGTGTGCCTCCTCCACTCATCTTGTGGACGGATTTTTCTTGAATTTTGGGTAACGATTTCTAAACCAACTCTTTTTGTGTTTCTTCTAAATTATTGTGAGAATTTGTGGAATTAGAAGGCTAGTAATTTGTCCTGATTTATATTGAAATCGTGCTAATTAAAATCTAAATTTTAAGCATTAATTTTCCGAATATTTTTCATATAAATTGGAACAGGTAGATCTCGTGAACGTTTGCAGAAATCGGTTTCCTTAGCCCTTATTTCTTTTGTGTTCAAGTGATTTGGTATACCCTTATATTAATTAATTTTCGGGATTGGTTTGGACTTTATTTTGAATCATTAATTTGTCTGGATCCTCTCGTATTGGTTTTGTGACTTGCTAGGGAATAATTTTAATTTGAATTGCTAATTGTCCGGATCGGGTAGATCCTATTCGCTTGAGCGAACATTGGCCTTTAGCCCTTGTTCAATCTATATAATGGGTAGTGTCCCTTTGCGTTGTTGATGTTGAGAATTGTGACATTAATTGCTGGAGTAATCGATAGTGATAATTAGAGAAACCGAACACTAGATATTTATTTTAATTGTCAAACCTAAGAGCGCATAATTTTATCCGTCGAAACCAAGTGCCTGCATCAATTTAGTATTAGAGCGAGGTTCATGTCAATTTCCTAATTGACACGTTCCCCCTTTTATTAGTATGACGTCACGCACTTGCACATTTCATTTGCTGAAAACCATAAAATAAAATTTTAACTGTTCACCTGCAAATAACGGCCTAAATTTTTATTTTTTTCAGCAAAAAAATAAATTTTTTTTAATAATCTCTGTTGGATCCCTAGTTTAATTTGGGCTAGGTTCACTAATATGGGATAATTAACCCACCTTGTTGAAATTTATGAAGTGGAAGTGGGTGAAGGGCAGGCCGGGCGGTCTGAGCGGCCTGTGCGGACTGATTCCGCGGCCTGGGTGGACTGCTGTCTGCGGATAGGGTGTTGGCTGACTTGGTGGCTTGGCTGATTGAGGAGCGGCCTAAGCGGACAGAGGTTTGCGGGCTGTAGGCTGTGCTCTGTTCAACGGCATTGTGTGTTGCAAGCTTGTGCTAACCAGCGGGTTGTGTGCCTTATCCGCGGGAGGCTTGTGGACTGGCGTGTCCGCGGTGTTCGCTGTGGCGGACTGGCCTTAGAGTTTGGCTGTGCCCCTTGCCGAGCTCTGATGTTACAGCAGGTGTTAGCTGCTGTGGAGGACTGCGCGGACTGGTGACATAGTCCGGCAGTTGGCCGTTTGTATGGGCAGCTGTGAGAGTAGTTTTTGGCGATCTGCTTACCTTGGTGGAATTGGCGATCTGCGTGCCTTGGTCGTATAGGCGAGCTGCTCACCTTGGTGGAATTGGCGATCTGCTTTGGGTATTGGCGGACTGGGCCTTGTCCGCCAAGCTCGCACTATGCCTTTGGTGATTTACTGGACTTGGTCACATTCTGTGACAAGTCCAGTGTGTCCGCAGTATCCGCCAAGTCCGTTGTTGACCGGGCAGACTGCCTTTGGTCGTGGACTTGTGGCAGACGGAGGCTTTGGTCTTGTACTATACGGACTGCCTCTTTCGTGTACGGACTATTGCTGAAGGAGTTGTGGCTATCCAGGTGTGATGATGTGTGCAGACAGTGCGGACTGTACCTTGTCCGCGTAGTGTGGGCGGTCTGGTTCCAGGCCGCCTGGTAGTGAACATCGGTTCCCTACTTCTGGCGGTTTTTTTGGAATCCGGCTAAGTCTTTGCGGAATCAGCGGACGGATGTTTTGCTAGTGCGCGGGATGGGGTGGTGATTCTATTAACTAGGGTGGTGAACACACTCCTCACCTCGCCTATAAATAGAACACCCCCGGCAGGTCTACAGTAACAGAGTGAATAGTAAGTTGTGCTTGGGCAAGTGTTGCGTTTTGCGGTTTTTTGTCCGTGTGGGTTGAGTAGTGCCGGCGGTGTGCTGTGTGCATGTCGCGCGACTAGCTTCAAGGAGCCAGGAGTTGGGAATTAAAGTGTGCGGTCTCAGCTGGTCGCTTCTGCGGCTTGTCAGTTTTCTGCTTTAGCTTGATCAAGTTCCAATAACCTGTCCGCCGGTCTCAGGCGGGTAGGCAGTTTGTTCCTCTGTTCTTCAGCAGGCAGTGAATAATGGTGTGTCCGCGCGACCTCGCGGTCTCGGCAGACTCTGTGTGCTATTCGGCTTGTAGCAGTTGCAGCTTGGGTAGCTTGGGCGACCTTGGCGGACGAGACGGTCTTGGCGGTCTCCAGTGATGTCCGCCCGACTTGTTTGTTCTTTCTGTTTGTAGCTTGTGTACTAGCAAAATAATGTCTCGCTACGTATACCCCGCCTTGTAAAGAAGTGTGAATGAATAAAATACCTGCTTGTTCTTCCATTTGTGGTTGGTGTGAATCTTGCTCCTTAGGCTTCCGCATGATCAAAGTGTTAACTGGGTAGTTCTGAGAATATTAATTTGGCTTTAGGCTACCGTGCTGACCACTTTGAGAAAATTTAACATGGTATCAGAGGGAGGTTCAGTTACTTGAGCGGTGGTCAACCTGTGTTGTTGCTCTGTGCTTGAGTGGTGATCAACTTGTGTTGGTGCTCTGTGCTTCTGGAAGTTTGCTTAACCAACGGTTGTTGCAATGGAAGTGAGCTACGCAAGAGGCCTTGACATTGAACTCTTAACGCCGACTACCTTCAAGAAGTGGAAGTTGTGCATGAAGAGTTACCTTCATGGTGAGGAGCTATGGGAGGTCGTCAGTGGTGACGACAGACAGGAAGTGACTGCTGCTTTTGGAACTGCTGAGCAGGTGGGGCACTAGAGAAAAACAAATTCTAAGGCGAAGTTTGTTCTCAAGAGAGCTGTTTCACCGGAGTTGTTTGATCACATCATTGGATGTGAATCAGCTGCTGATATTTGGACAATCATTGATGAGTTGTTTAATAGGCAGAATGTAGCAAGGCTACATTTCTTGGAAAATGAGTTGGCTAGGACAACTCAAGGAGACCTGACTATCTCTAAATACTTCTTGAAGATGAAGAGTCTCTGTGCAGAGATATCAGCGCTTGATCCTGATGAGCCTATCTCTGAGGCCAAGTTGAAAAGGCACATAATCTGTGGCTTGCGGAAGGAGTATGTTGATTTTGTGACATAAGTTCAAGGCTGGGCTACTCAACTATCTTTGCTGGAGCTTGAGAATCTACTTGCTTCACAGGAAAGCTTGGCAAGGCAGATGGCTAGAGTTACTGTCTCTGAGGAGGGCAGTGAAGCACTCTACACGGGCAAGAAGAAGAAGAGATGTGAAGGTAAGAAGAAGCAAGTCGCTACTGAGAATGAGCCTTCAACCTCTTATCAGGCAGAGAGGAGCACTACTCCTAAGAAGGACTGGAAGAAGAACCAGAAGTGTTATAGGTGTCATCAGTGAGGACACTTCAAGCGTGACTGCAAGGTCAAACTGCAACCTGGGCATGTTGCTGGAAAAAGTAGAAGCTTGCTCTAAGAGTGAGGAAGCTGAATGGGGCGGAGCTTTAAGGAAGGGCACTTGTGTCCGTGCCCTGTCCGCTGTCGACTTCAATGATGATTGGATCGTGGACTCCAGGTGTGGTCATCACCTCACCGGAGACAAGTTGAAGTTCTCTTCTCTGCAAGCCTACTCAGGTAATGAAGCTATTATAACTGCTGATAATACTGTTTATGCAGTAGAGAAGGAGGGTGTTGTGTCGTTGGGTAGTGATAAGGGGCCACTCACGTTAAGGAGTTTGTATTATATACCGGGCATGAAGAAGAACCTCTTCTCGGTGACCAATGCAGTCGACGCGGGTTATCACGTTCTGTTTGGGCCAACAGAAGTGAAGTTCCTACGAAACGTATCAGCGGTTAAGGCTGATGTTGCTCATGTGGGGAGGAGAGTGAAGAACTTGTTTGTTTTTGCTACTAACTCTTATGTTGATCGGATGAGAGCAAACGATAGCGCTGTTATTTGGCATGAAAGGCTGGGGCATGTAGGAATGGAGAAATTGAAATCTATGACAAACAAAAGTCTTGTAAGAGGCTTGCCTAAGCTTTCTTAATTTGGTGACGGTCACGTTTGCGCGGGATGTCAGTACAGCAAGGCTCATCTCCTGCCATTTGATAAATCACAAACGAGGAGCAAGAGACCATTGGAGTGCATCCATGGAGACTTGATGGGACCAACTGTCACTACAAGCCTTGGCGGGAGCAGATACATGCTGGTGCTGATTGATGACTACTCAAGATACACTTGGGTATATTTCTTGGAGGAGAAGTCTGAAGATTTCCGTTTGTTTGTGGAGTTCAAGGAGTTGGTGGAGGGTCGGCTTGACTTGCAGATCAAGAAGCTTAGAACATACAATGCTGGTGAGTTTATCTCCTCCGAGTTTTCTAACTTCTACAGGAAGCACGAGATCCAACGAGAGCTCAGTTGTGCTCACACTCCACAACAAAATGGAGTAGCAGAGCGGAAGTGTTGGGTACATTAGGTTTAAATGCACCTGATTTGAAGAAGCCTCACCCAACTCAATGATATACATCAAAATGTATTTGATGTGTTTTTGAGTTACTTGTGCAGGTTAAGTATTTGCAGGACTGAAGCAAAAATTTCTAAGTCCATGTGTCGACACCCAGAGGGAAAGTGTCGACACTTAAGAAGACTTGTGTCGACACCCAGGCAAGCAGTGTCGACACTTGGAGTCATTGTGTTGACACCTGGGATGCAGAGTCGACACCAGACACAAAGTGTCGACACAAGGAGCTGTGTCGACACTCAATGAAGAAAGTACAGTAAAGCAGTGTCGACACTTAACAGCAGTGTCGACACCCAGTGAAGCTGTGTCTAGACCAGAAAGTGTCGACACTTGGAGCTGTGTCGACACTCAGCAAAAGTCAGCAGAGACTAAGTATAAGTGTCGACACCCAGAACAATATGTCGACACTCAACAGAAGAGTCAGCACTTGACGTAAGTGTCGACACCAAGAACAATGTATCGACACTTAGCTGAAGACTCAACACTTGAAGAAAGTGTCGACACATGGAGCTGTGTTGACACTTAGCAAAGAACATCAAGATCAACAAATTATTCTAAGTACAAGTGTCGACACTATGGGAATGTGTCGACACTCAGCTGAAGTCTCAACAGAAGAATCAAGTGTCGACACAAGGAGCTGTGTCGACACTCATCAAGTATCAACATTGAAGACTATGTGTCGACACCAAGAAGCAGTGTCGACACTTGACAGATTCAACACATGAAGATGTGTCGACACAAAGGAGATGTGTCGACACTTAGAAGAATTCAGCAAAGTATAGAAGATCAAGTACTTGTGTCGACACTCAATTTCAGTGTCGACACTTGAAGAAGAAACTGTGTCGAGACATAGAATCTACAACACAAGGAGTTGTGTCGACACCTTGTAGACTTGTGTCGACACTTACACAACTTGTGTCGATACTTGGTCTATAAGTGTCGACACTTAAAGACAGAAAGTCTCGACACTTTCAGACAGTTAGAGAACTTTCAAGAACTGACTGGATGACTTGACAGCTGCCGTTCCAGCCATTCTACAGCACCTGTCAGAGATGTCAGAAGACAGTTATGAACCGGACCAGCCGGTTACCATGAAGAAGGCCTATAAATAGGCTCATACAGTTTACAGAAACTGTGGTTGAGGTTGTTGATGCAATTCAAAAAGTGGTTCACAGAGTTGTTCAAGTTATTGATCAAGGATCAAATCAAGAAGATCTAGCTGTCCAAGTGCAGATCTAAGAAGTTGGAGAGAGAGGGCTCCATCCAAGAAATCAGCCGTTGGAATTAGGCTGAGAAGAAGGGTTCAGATATATTCTGGATCTTAAGAAGCAGAGGTCAAGGATCAACTGCAGAAGGAGTCAATCTAATTGAGTTCTACTTTCAAGAAGCTTTGAAGAAAGCTAAGCCAGATTGAATCCAGCTGAGTTCTTCCAAGAACTCATCAAGAAACTCTCAACTCCCCTCTCTTGTTTCTGAGTTGCTGAGTTATCATTTGTAAATTCATTTTTATCTTGTAGGATCTTTTGGATCTGAGTGTTTGTAAGCCTGTAATTATAAAGGCTGAGGGTAGGGCTTGAGAGCCTGAGTGTAGGAGATTGAAATCTCTGAGTGTAGGCCTTGTTGGCTGAGTGTAGGCCTTGTTGGCTGAGTGTAGGCCTTTGTGGCTGAGTGTAGGCTTTGTGGAAAAGCTGAGTTGTAGGGCCTTGGGCCTGAGGTGTATGAACCAGTTTGGGTTCTGAGACAGTGGTGAAGTTTGGCCGAATCTAGTACACTGCTAGATAGGCGAAGGGGGAAAGTGGATGTACCCAAAGCTTGGGGAACCACTATAAAACTCTGTGTCTGCTGTGCTGTGCTTTGCTGTGTATGCTGTGTGATTGCTGTGCAAAAGTAGAGTAGATTCTGTGTTATAACTGTTTGCTGCCATTAAAGTTTAAGAAAAAGAATTAGGTCACCTATTCACCCCCCCCCCCCTCTAGGTGTTTAGGTACTATATCTTTCAAGTGGTATCAGAGGGAGGTTCCTCAAAAAGGACTAACAGTCTAAGGAGATCCTGATTGGCAGATTCAGTCTAAGGTAAATTACAGATTCAAGAAAATCAAGAACCATGGGTTCCTCTGAGAATCACAAGGAATTGGGTTCCATGAAATTACCTATATGCAGAAAGGAAATCTTTGGGATCTGGAAGGAAAGGGTAAGGCTGTTTATGGAAGCCTCAGACCCTAGGATCTACATCACAGTAAAAGAGGGGCCATATGTGCCCATGAAGATATCAGTTCTAGATGCAAATCAGAGAACCCCAAAGGATTTCTCTGAAATGACTAAGGATGAGATTGTCCTAGCCACCATGGACAAAAGGGCACAAAACATTATAGTGAGTGTCATAGATGATGCAACATTTCAGAATCTTATACACTGTAAGACAGCCAAAGAGATGTGGGACACTCTTATTGTGTATATGGAGGGTTCTGAAGAAGTTAGGCAAGATAGAAAATCCTTGCTAAATCAAGAGTATGAAAGTTTTAGACAAGGAAAGGGTGATAGCATAACGGAGTGCTATAAGAAGTTCTACAGAATAGTGAATGAACTCATGTCTTATGGAAGAGAGTTCAGCAATTATGAACTAAATGACAAGTTCCTAAGGTCCCTAACTAAAGATTGGGACACAAAGATTTGTGCCATTAGAGAAATGGCTAAGTTGGGAGAAATTCCTCCACCTACACTGTTTGGCAAGTTATTATCTTATGAAATGCAGTTGACAGTGAGGAAAGAGGAGGAGAAATCAACAAGAACTGAACACAAGGAAAGAACAGTAGCTTTCAAGACAGAAGCCTCCAGAAAGTGCAGGAATAAGTCATCAACTCCACCTCCAAAGGTAGTTGAATCAGAGTCAGATGAGTCAGTCAGCACAAAATCTGAAAGCAGTGAAAGTGATGAAGACTTTGCTGCCTTCACTAGACATTTTCAGAAATTCTTGAAGAAGAAACAGTGGAGGTCAAGGCCTTCTACTTCAAAAGGAAAAGAAGATTTTTATCAGGATAAAAAGGCCTCAAAGAAGGACAGAAAGAGGACTAAATCTAGCAAGACAACTGTTTCTAAAATAGTGTGCTATTGCTGCAATAGACAAGGCCATGTTGTTGCAGATTGTCCTGAAAAGAGAAAGGAGTCTAGTGACAAGAAGAAGACTCATTTCAAAGGCAAGAAAGAGAAGTCTTTTGTTGCCAAGAAAGAGAAGACTCAATCAGATATCTCTTCTTCAGAAACTGAGTCAGATGCTGAGGCATACATAGGGCTGTTTGCTGAAGAAGAAGAAGAAGAATTCATGCAGATAATGAAGTCTTTTTATGAACAAGAAGACAGTCAATGCCAAGGGCTAATGGCTTTGACAGAGCATGATAAAATCCTGGAGCAGCCAGGACCCAGTAAGGTGCAAAGTTCAACTTTAAGTTCAGTTTCTTGTTCTAGTACAGAATCAGATTCATCATCATCTAGTGATGAGAGTGTATCTGAGTCTGAGGAAGATATTCATCAGCTTATAGATGAATATAAAGTACTGTTGCAAGCTTACAAGAAAAGCAAGTCCCTAGCCAAAAGTCAGGCAAAGGAAATTGCTGATCTTAAAGCTGCTGCAACAGATTCTGAGAAGCTATTTGATCAAAAGCTTAATGAGATAGCCAGGCTGAAACACATAACAGTGATTCAGATGGGGACTATCACCTTTAAGAATGATCAAATCAAGAGTCTGGAGATAAATCTTCAGAAGGAGAGAGGGCTTGTTGCTAGGTTTTCTAAACCTAAGTCAGTGTTACCTATAATTGATGAATTTGTTCATCACAAGGGTAAAGCTGGACTGGGATTTACTAGACCTGCAAGGACTGAGCAGTCCAAGTCCAAGTCCAAGGGCAAAGCCCCAACATTCAATAAATCAGCTGAAGATAAGACAGCAAAGACAGTACCTAAGCAAAGGTACAATAAGTTTGAATGTTGGTGTTGTGGCAAGGTTGGCCATTTTGCAGTGGACTGTTGGCACAATGCTAGTGCCAAAGTGAGTACCAAACTACCTGTTGGAAAGCCAATAGGTAGCTTTGTCAAGTTGCAAACTAACAAGTACCAAGGACCCAAGAATTCTTTGGGTTCTAAGGTTCATTAATCTGTTTGTAGGTGAGTCCAAGTGGTCATACCCCAACATGGTACTTGGACAGTGGATGTTCCAGACATATGACTGGAACTAGAGGATTACTAAAGGACTATATTCCAATAAAAGATGGTCCAAAAGTCACCTTTGGTGGTTCTGAAAAAGGAATCATCAAAGGATTTGGTAACATTTCTAGCAACTTGGTTACCATTACTCAAGTGGCTTATGTTAAAGGGTTGAAACACAACCTAATAAGTATAAGTCAATTAAGTGATGTAGGGTATGACATCTCATTTGTTAAAAATGGTTGTCATATCAGGAGGTCAACTGATCAAGAGATCATTTTGACTGGTTATAGGAAGAGGAATGTCTACTGCTTAGACATTATGATTGAGAACAATGGTTCTCCAGTGTGTCTTGTAGCTGATGAGACAGTCTCTCATTGTGTCAAATGGCACAAGAGGCTTGCCCATCTTAACTATAAGACTATTGGCAAACTCTTTAGCAAAGAGTTAGTGAGGAATGGTCCTCAAGTTAAGTGTGTTAAAGATGGTATTTGCTCAGCTTGTCAAAAGGGCAAGCAGACTAAATCCACCTTTAGAAGCATAGAAAACAAAGATTTTGTGAGGTGTTTATACCTCTTGCACTTGGATATCTTTGGTCCAATGCCAGTTCACAGCTTAGGTAGGAAGGTCTATACCCTTGTAGTTGTAGATGACTACTCAAGGTTTTCCTGGGTGTTCTTCTTAAGACAGAAATATGAAACACCTAGTGTCTTCCATAACTTTGTCAAGCAAATTCAGAATGAACTAGACAGTACAGTGGTCAAGATTAGAAGTGACCATGGTACTGAATTTCAGTCTGATAGCATGACAAAACTATGTGAAGAATTTGGGATATTTCAAGAATTCTCTTCACCTAGAACACCTCAGCAAAATGGCATTGCTGAGAGGAAGAATAGAACCTTGATAGAGGCTGGTAGGACCCTATTAAGTGATACATCACTGCCAGAGTATTTCTGGGCTGAAGCAGTTAATACTGCATGCCATGTTATAAATAGGGCTACCATCACTAAAGGGTTCAACAAGACCCCCTATGAAGTTGTGAAAGACAGGAAACCAAACCTATCCTATTTCAGGATCTTTGGTTGCAAATGCTTCATACTTAACAATGGGAAGTCTTACTTGACTAAGTTTGCTGCCAAGTCCCAAGAGGGAATTTTTGTTGGGTACAGCAATAACAGTAAGGCTTATAGAGTCTACAACTTGACTACACAAGTTGTAGAAGAATCTGTGCATGTAGTTTTTGATGAGACTAAACTTATTAACAATGAGTTGTCTAGTAGTGTATGCAGCCCCACAGGTTTAACAAAGAAGATGGACAAGCTTACTATAGAAGAAATACCTGTTGTAAGACAGCAAGTAGAAGTCAGTGGCTGTTGTCCAGGGGGAGAACTACATGTACCAATTGCAGAAGAAGTACAAGGAGTACAGCATGATGGAGATGCTGAAGAGGTTCAACCAGAAGTCAGGATGCCTCCAGCCAATAGGCATCTTAGAGATCATCCAGTTGAGCAGATTATTGGAGATCCAAGACAAGGGGTACAAACAAGGAGCAGAAACCTGAATGCAGCAGTCTACTCCAGCTTTCTATCCCAAGTTGAACCTAAGAAGTTTGAAGAAGCAATACTAGATCCACAATGGACTGAAGCAATGCAAGAAGAGCTTAATCAGTTCAAGAGGTGCAAGGTCTGGGAACTTGTTCGTCAACCTAAAGACCACAATATAATAGGAACCAAGTGGATCTACAGGAATAAGATGGATGAACAAGGGGTCATCATTAAGAATAAAGCAAGATTGGTTGCTAAAGGATATAGGCAAGAAGAAGGTATTGACTTTGATCAAACCTTTGCTCTAGTAGCCAGACTGGAAGCCATAAGGATGTTCTTAGCCTATGCAACCTATCAAGGATTCAAGGTTTACCAAATGGATGTCAAGTCAGCATTTTTGAATAGTAATCTTAAGGAAGAAGTCTATGTGGAACAGCCTCCAGGTTTTGTTGATCCAACTTTACCTCATCATGTCTATACACTTAGGAAAGCTTTATATGGGTTAAAGCAAGCCCCTAGGGCTTGGTATGAAGCCCTATCTAGTTTCCTCATTGAGAACAAGTTCTCAAGGGGGAAAATAGATAAGACTCTATTCCTTAGGGAATCTAGAAGCAAAGTTATACTTGTCCAAATATATGTAGATGACATTATATTTGGGTCTACTGAAAGCAGCCTTTGCAAAAAGTTTGCAAAACTTATGCAAGGTCAATTTGAGATGAGTAGTATGGGAGAGCTGAAGTTTTTCTTGGGTCTCCAAGTTAAACAGACTGAGAGTGGTTTATCCATATGTCAGTCCAAGTTCACCCTAGAACTCATAAGGAAGTATGGTATGGATTCATCTAGTACCATGAAGACTCCAATGGGGTCAAGTATGTCTCTTAGCAAGGATGATGCAGGGAAACCTGTAGATGAAACCTTGTATAGAGGGATAGTTGGCTCCCTATTATACTTGACTGCTAGTAGACCAGATATCATGTATGCTACATGTGTTTGTGCAAGGTATCAAGCCTGCCCTAAAGAGTCTCATTTGACAGCAGTCAAAAGAATATTGAGATATCTAAAGGGCACTCCCTATCTAGGCCTCTGGTACCATAGGAATGGAGATTTTGATCTAACAGGTTATTCAGATGCAGACTTTGCAGGATGCAAAGAAGATAGAAAAAGCACTACTGGAACCTGTCAATTCCTAGGTGGGAGACTAATTTCATGGAGTAGCAAAAAACAGACAAGTGTGGCTATCTCCACTGCAGAGTCAGAGTATGTGGCTGCAGGAAGTTGCTGTGCTCAACTTCTATGGATACAACATCAGCTAGAGGACTATGAATTTCAGGTAAGTAGAACTCCACTCTTCTGTGATTCTACAAGTGCTATTTCAATAGCTAATAATCCTGTATCCCATAGTAGAACAAAACATATTGAAATTAAATATAATTTTCTTAGGGAGCATGTAGAAAGAGAAGATATTTTATTAGAATATGTTAAAACTGATAATCAAGTATCTGATATGTATACTAAGCCCTTAGAAGAAGCTAAGTTCAATAGATTTAAAATTGAACTAGGAATGATAAACTTAGAGTAAGTTTACAGAATTGAAATTGGCTATGTAAAAAGGTATCGACACATAGACAAGTCTATGTCGACACAAAATAGTAGTGTCGACACTTCAGGAAATAGGTGTCGACACATCTAGGAAGTTGGTGTCGACACTTCAGAATATTAGTGTCGACACATGCCAAGTAGGTGTCGACACATCCAATGTGGTGTCAACACTTAAGTTTTACTCAGAATTTTCTAAGTAAAGTCTCGACTATGTGTCGAGTTATGTTGTGTCGACACATAAACAAGTGTCGACACATCAAAACTGTTGACTAAACTTGTGTCGACACATATGTGTCGAGACATTATAAGTCAGTGTCGACACTTATTGCCAGTGTCGACACACTTTAAGTTAGTTGTCCCGCCTGTTCATCTTCAAAATTAGAAAGGTATAAATAGGGTTTTGTCTTAGTTTGTCGACACGCTTTCAAAGTTTCGAGACCAAACTTCTGTGTCGACACCTCTCTTCTCTCAAGACAAATTCTACAAACCCTAATGGCACCTAAGCTAGAGGAGAATGTCAACAAAGGTTACGAGCTGGTGTGCGGCGCTTTTGAGGATGCCGATCAAGAAATTAAAGCTGTGGTAACCCTAGTAGCCGATTCAGGATTAGAATATTTAGTTTCTGAACCTACTAAGATATGGAAGAAAGAGGTACTTGAATTCCTCAATGGAGCCAAGCTGGACGAAACTGGATTCAAAATCAAATCCAGAGTTTATGGTGAGAAGGTCAAGGTATCACCAAAAAGTTTGAGGAAGATTCTACAGCTTCCAAGAACTACAGATGAAGATGAAGTTACTGCATCAAAGACCAGGGAAGCTCTAACCTGGTGTGGACTAGATTCTACAATGAAGATTGGTTCTGTTTTTAATAGAAAAGGCATGAACAATCAAGGAAAGTTTTTTTCTGAAATTGTTGGAAAGGTCATCCTCAGCAAGCCAGGAGGGCATGACAGAGTGTCTGCCTCTATGTTCAATATTATGACAAGAATAATTTTCTCTCTAAACACTAACTGGTCTATGGTAGTCTTTGAGAAGATCAAGGAAAGCTTGTAGAAGCCCAATCTGGGCAGAATCATAAGTCTTTACCTTGCTGGAACCATACCTGAGGTAATGCAACAATCTGCTGGAAGCAAAATTAATCAAATGAGGAAAAGGGACATGAGGTTTTTCTCAAGATGGGACAGGGTGTTGTCTAAAGAGATGCCAACCCCTGAGAAGATAGTTGTTGAGAAAGAAATTCCTCCCAAGAAGAAAAGGAAGACAGTTCCAGTGGCACAAGAGTCCACTTGCAGCTCTGAAAGTGAAGAACAGGTTGTCTTCACACCTGATGAGAATGTGGAAGAGCCTGCAGTGAAATCTCCTGCTCCTCAAGATGAAGATGAGATCCAGGGGGAGCTACCTCAAGCTAGCCCCATCCATAAGGATCACAGCCAGGGGGAGCTTCCAGTTGTAAATGAACCCACTACACTGGAAAGTGAACAAGCAACCACCATCATACTAGAGGTAATCACTGAACTAAACACTTTAGATTTTTCTATGGAAAATACTGATTTGTCTGATGATCATCAGCAAACTCAGCTGAATATTCAAGTTCCAGATGCTGTTATAGAAGACACATCTGATGTTGTTCAAGTGGTTCCTGATCCAGTGGTTGAAGAGCCTAGAATTACTCCAGCTCCTTCACCACAAGAGTACACTATAGAGGATTTATTTTTAAATCTAGATCAAGCAGATTTTGACATGGACAAGGCTGCTGCTGAAATAGATAATGCTGCTGCTGAGGGGGAGCAAGTGCAAGTTCATGAAGAGCCTGTGAGGCAAGAAACTGAGAAGCCACCAAATGTGCAAGCTGAGAGGCCTCCAAGCCCTAAGAAGAGGGTTGACATAGCCAGCTCCTCAGAATCTGAAGATGAGGAGGCTACAAGGGCTAAGCAAAAGAAACTTTATGTATTCAAGAGAAGAAGCCAAAGTTATAAGAAGGCTCTACAATCTATTGCACCACAGCCTATAGTTCAGCAAACACCAACAGTTGATTATAGTGCTTTAATGGTGGCAATGCAAATTAAACTGGATGAGCACAGGCAGGCAATAGAGAAGTATGTGGATGAAGGGCAGAAATCTTTGCAATTTGATCTGGCCCAGGACATAAAATCAATAAGATTTGAGATGAATCTTAACAAGAAAAAGATGACAGACTATTTCCATAAGGGTGGGAATGCAGTGGTGTACTTGGCTACATATCAAGAAAAGATAAAAGCACAAGTGGATGACATAGAATTAAAGCAAGGGTATGTTCTTGAAAATCAGCTAAGGATGAATGACAATCTTACTGCTTCCCATAATGCTATTGTCACAGAATTAAAGAACTAGGCTGCTGGACCTTCTACCTCTACTGCTACTGTTAAAGCTGAATTTGACAAGGTATTTCAAGAAGAAATCAATGCTGTTAAGACTGCCATTGAAGACTCCCAGAAGGCCATATCTGAACAACCTAAAAAGCTCAAACCTTTCTTTAAAGATGGAGTCAGATACTTGGATAATCAAATCAGATTTCAGAAGGATGATGTCAGAGATCACATGACTAGAGAAGTCATAAAGGGGGAGAGAGTGTTAGTCAAGGCAAGCTCTGACCATGCTAAGTGGATATCAAATTCTATCAGAGCAACTCTTGGATATCCTCCTCTGTGTGATGACAATGATGTTGCTGAATCTGGAATTAACCCTGCCTATCTTGGAGGTGAGCAACCAGAAGTAGCTCAAGTCATTTATCCTCCTCCAGATTTTGAAATGGTGCATGCTGATGTACAGACCATGTACAGCCCACCTGGGGGCAAGGACAATGTGATTATTGAAAAGGTTGTTCAGCCTATATCTGAAGCCATGCAAGAGGCATTGCAAAAAGAAGAAGAGACAAGATTGTCTAATAAGAGGTTTAGGGAACAAGCTGAACAGAGACCAGCTTTTGAGCAATGGAGCCCTACCTCTAGAAATATTATATTAACTGCCTGGAAAGCTGCCAAAGACAACATTCATGACAGGAACAAATGGTTCTCTGAAGCTGAATGGAGAAAACATGAATCTAGACAGGAGGCAATTGTCCAATATAGAAGGAAGGCAAAGATGGGAAAGCTACCTCCTACTGCCCAGGAGCCTAGCAAGTACTTTCCTAAGCCATACCATTATTTTGAAAGATAAAAGATCAAAGCAGAAGAGCTTAAGAAGAAAGATCTGAAAGGCAAGAAGCCTGCTGATGCTGAAGCTGCTGATGCTCCTGTCCAAGCTAAGGTTCATGCTGGCAAAGAAATAGTTATCAAGGAACCAGAACTGAAATAGAATTAGAATTTTCTTAAAGTTTACTGTGTAATCTTTTTGATGTAAAACATTTTTGTGAACTTCTGAAAATGTATAAGACAGATATTAGAACAATATATGATTAATCTATTTCATGTTTGTTCTGTGATAATGTCAATGTCTATTTCATATTTGTTCTGTGATGATGAATTTGTATACATGTGAAATTGATACATATTTATGTTTACCCTGCTGTACATTATCCTGCCTTACATCATTTTATAATTTTAATTATGAATGGTGTATATCATTGACTAAGGGTTATGACTTCTCCAAATAGGGGGAGATTGTTGGGTACATTAGGTTTAAATGCACCTGATTTGAAGAAGCCTCACCCAACTCAATGATATACATCAAAATGTATTTGATGTGTTTTTGAGTTACTTGTGCAGGTTAAGTATTTGCAAAACTGAAGCAAAAATTTCTAAGTCCATGTGTCGACACCCAGAGGGAAAGTATCGACACTTAAGAAGACTTGTGTCGACACCCAGGCAAGCAGTGTCGACACTTGGAGTCATTGTGTCGACACCTGGGATGCAGAGTCGACACCAGACACAAAGTGTCGACACAAGGAGCTGTGTCGACACTCAATGAAGAAAGTACAGTAAAGCAGTGTCGACACTTAACAGCAGTGTCGACACCCAGTGAAGCTGTGTCTACATCAGAAAGTGTCGACACTTGGAGCTGTGTCGACACTCAGCAAAAGTCAGCAGAGACTAAGTATAAGTGTCGACACCCAGAACAATGTGTCGACACTCAACAGAAGAGTCAGCACTTGAAGTAAGTGTCGACACCAAGAACAATGTGTCGACACTCAGCTGAAGACTCAACACTTGAAGAAAGTGTCGACACATGGAGCTGTGTCGACACTTAGCAAAGAACAGCAAAATCAACAAATTATTCTAAGTACAAGTGTCGACACTATGGGAATGTGTCGACACTCAGCTGAAGTCTCAACAGAAGAATCAAGTGTCGACACAAGGAGCTGTGTCGACACTCATCAAGTATCAACATTGAAGACTATGTGTCGACACCAAGAAGCAGTGTCGACACTTGACAGATTCAACACATGAAGATGTGTCGACACAAAGGAGATGTGTCGACACTTAGAAGAATTCAGCAAAATATAGAAGATCAAGTACTTGTGTCGACACTCAATTTCAGTGTCGACACTTGAAGAAGAAACTGTGTCGAGACATAGAATCAACAACACAAGGAGTTGTGTCGACACCTTGTAGACATGTGTCGACACTTACACAACTTGTGTCGACACTTGGTCTATAAGTGTCGACACTTAAAGACAGAAAGTCTCGACACTTTCAGACAGTTAGAGAACTTTCAAGAACTGACTGGATGACTTGACAGCTGCCGTTCCAGCCGGTCTACAGCACCTGTCAGAGATGTCAGAAGACAGTTATGAACCGGACCAGCCGGTTACCATGAAGAAGGCCTATAAATAGTCTCATACAGTCTACAGAAACTATGGTTGAGGTTGTTGAAGCAATTCAAAAAGTGGTTCACAGAGTTGTTCAAGTTATTGATCAAGGATCAAATCAAGAAGATCTAGCTGTCTAAGTGCAGATCTAAGAAGTTGGAGAGAGAGGGCTCCATCCAAGAAATCAGCCGTTGGAACTAGGCTAAGAAGAAAGGTTCAGATATATTCTGGATCTTAAGAAGCAGAGGTCAAGGATCAACTACAGAAGGAGTCAATCTAATTGAGTTCTACTTTCAAGAAGCTTTGAAGAAAGCTAAGTCAGATTGAATCCAGCTGAGTTCTTCCAAGAACTCATCAAGAAACTCTCAACTCCCCTCTCTTGTTTCTGAGTTGCTGAGTTATCATTTGTAAATTCATTTTTATCTTGTAGGATCCTTTGGATCTGAGTGTTTGTAAGCCTGTAATTATAAAGGCTGAGGGTAGGGCTTGAGAGCCTGAGTGTAGGAGATTGAAATCTCTGAGTGTAGGCCTTGTTGGCTGAGTGTAGGCCTTGTTGGCTGAGTGTAGGCCTTTGTGGCTGAGTGTAGGCTTTGTGGAAAAGCTGAGTTGTAGGGCCTTGGGCCTGTGGTGTAGGAACCAGTTTGGGTTCTGAGACAGTGGTGAAGTTTGGCCGAATCTAGTACACTGCTAGATAGGCGAAGGGGGAAAGTGGATGTACCCAAAGCTTGGGGAACCACTATAAAACTCTGTGTCTACTGTGCTGTGCTTTGCTGTGTATGCTGTGTGATTGCTGTGCAAAAGTAGAGTAGATTCTGTGTTATAACTGTTTGCTGCCATTAAAGTTTAAGAAAAAGAATTAGGTCACCTATTCACCCACCCCCCTCTAGGTGTTTAGGTACTATATCTTTCAGGAAGATCTGTCATCTGACGGAGACTTGCAAATGCTGGTTTCATGCGAAAGACCTTCCAAGGTCCTTTTGGGCGGAGGGGATGTCTTGTGCTTCTTATGTCATAAACCAGATGCCGCTTAGCCCGATCAACATGAAGACTCCCATTGAAATGTTAGTGAAAGAGAAGCTTAGTGTGGAACACCTTCAGGTGTTCAGTTCAACTTGCTATGTGCATGTCCAGGATGCTTCAAGAACTAAGCTGGATGCAAAGGCAAGGAAGCTTGTCTTTGTTGGCTACGATGAGCGGAAGAAGGGATGGAAATGCATGGATCCTGTGACGAAGAAGTTCGTTGTGTCAAGAGATGTTGTCTTTGACGAGCTGACATCATGTGGAGGTGGCTCGGTTGAGCTAACCGGAAGCAAGGTTGATGAAGAACCGATGGTTCCTGCTGAAGGCCTGGAAGAGGAGCTTGATGTTTCACCAGCATCTCCTGTTGCTTCAAATTCTAGTGCTGAGGCTTCTGGCTCAGGAAGCAGGGGGAGCATTGCTCAAAGCTTGCCTGAAGGTGGTGCTGAGCCTGAAGGAGAAACAGAGGTAGTAAGCAAGGGGCAGACCATTCAGAGATCGAAGACGGTTATCAAGCCACCTGCTCGGTACTGTGATGGGAATGCAGTGAGTTCTGTCTCCTATTTCTTTGCAGGTCCTCTGGATGAGCGAGAGCCTGCAAACTTCAATGAGGCCACTGGAGTCAAGGAGTGGGATGATGCTATGAAAGAATACATTACTGCTCTCAAGAAGAATGAAACATAGGACCTTGTTCCCAAGGTTGATGGCATTACTCCAGTGACTTGCAAGTGGGTATATAAGTTGAAGAAGAAGGCTAATGGGAGCATTGATAGGTTCAAAGCTCGCCTGGTTGCTCGAGGATTCTCAAAGCAGTATTGAGAAGACTATGAGGAGACATTTAGTCCGGTTACAAAGATGACTTCAGTTAGAGTGGTGATCTCCTTGCCTGCTAGCAAGGGATGGAGGATGTGGCAGCTTGATGTGAAGAATGCTTTCCTTTATAGAGAGATTGACAAGGACATCTTCATGGATCATCCACTTGTATTTGTTTCTGAAGTTCATCCGGACTATATCTGCAAGCTTGGGAAGGCTCTCTACGGGTTGAAACAAGCTCCTAGAGCTTGGTATGGGAAGATAGCAGAGTATTTGCAATTCTGCGGGTATCTTACTTTCAACTCAGATTCTAACTTGTTCATCAAGAAGAAGGGGGAGATTGAAGTCTTGGTCCTGCTGTATGTGGATGATATGATCATCCCAGGGAATTCAGAGGAGGAAGTAGCAAGGCTCAGGGCTGAGCTTGCTATACGCTTCGAGATGAAAGACTTGGGAGAGCTTCATCACTTTCTCGGTCTTGAAGTGGAGAGGAAGGAGTGCGGGATTCTCATTTTCCAGAAGGGTTATGCGGATCGTATTGTTAGTCTATTCGTCATGAGCAAAGGGAAGTGTTGCTCTACTCCACTAGAGCATGGGCTGAAGCTTCGACGAGATGAAGGAAGGATTCTTCCTGATCCCTTGGTGTTCAGAGATCTTGTAGGGAGTTTGATCTACCTGACGATTACAAGGCCAGACATTGCTTATTCTGTTGGCCGAGTAAGTCGGTTTATGGCTGAACCAATGAAGTCTCATCTGATAGCGGCAAAGCACATCTTGAAGTATGTCAAGTAAACTTCTGATATGGGACTCCTCTATAGTAGGGATGCGGATTTTGCTTTGCTTGGATACACGAACACTGACTATGGTGGTGACTCGGATAATCGGAGATCAACTTCGGGTTATGTTTTCACTTGTGGTTCAGCTGGTATTTCGTGGTGTAGCAAGAAGCGGGATTCTGTGTCCGTGTCTACTACGGAAGCTGAGTATAAGGCTTCGGCCTTCGCTGCTCGGGAAGCTATCTGGTTGCAGAGGCTTGTAGAGGATGTTCATGAAGAAGTGCATGACCTACTTAAATCCGGGATGATAATGAGAGTGCTCTCAAACTAGTAAACAATCCAGTGTGTCACGCAAGGACCAAGCATATTGAGATCACGCACCACCTCATAAAGGAGGGGGTGTTGGAGGGATTTTTTCTGGTCGGCATGTTCGGAGTGAAGATAATCTTGCTGACATCTTCACAAAGCCGCTGTCGAAGTGGCCTTTTCAACGATTACGTAGCTTGCTGGGCTTGATCACCACTTCTCACTTCAAGGGAGGAGTGTTGAAATTTGTGAAGTGGAAGTGGGTGATGGGCAGGCCGGGCGGTCTGAGCGGCCTGTGCGGACTGATTCTGCGGCCTGGGCGGACTGCTGTCTGCGGACAGGGTGTTGGCTGACTTGGTGGCTTTGCTGATTGAGGAGAGGCCTGAGCGAACAGAGGTTTGCGGGTTGTAGGTTGTGCTTTGTTCAATGGCCTTGTGTGTTGCAAGCTTGTACTAACCAACAAGTTGTGTGCCTTATCCGCGGGAGGCTTGCGGACTGGCGTGTCTGCGGTGTTCACTGTGGCGGACTGGCCTTAGAGTTTGGCTGTGGCCCTTGCCGAGCTCTGGTGTTACATCAGGTGTTAGCTGTTGTGAAGGACTGCGCGGACTGGTGACGGAGTCCAGCAGTTGGCCGTTTGTATGGGCAGTTGTGCGAGTAGTTTTTGGCGATCTGCTTACCTTGGTGGAATTGGCGATCTGCATACCTTGGTGGTATTTGTGAGCTGCTCACCTTGGTGGAATTGATGATCTGCTTTGGGTATTGGCGGACTGGGCCTTGTCCGCTAAGCTCGCACTAGGCCTTTGGTGATTTACTGGACTTGGTCACATTCTGTGACAAGTCCAGTGTGTCCAAAGTATCCGCCAAGTCCGTTGCTGACCGGGCAGACTGCCTTTGGTCGTGGACTTGTGGCGGATGGAGGCTTTGGTCTTGTACTATGCGGACTGCCTCTTTCGTGTACGGACTGTTGCTGAAGGAGTTGTGGCTGTCCAGGTATGATGATGTGTACGGACTGTGCGGACTGTACCTTCTCCGCAAAGTGTGGGTGGTCTGGTTCCAGGCCACCTGGTAGTGAACATCGGTTCCCTGCTTCTGGCAGTTTTCTTGGAATGCGACTAAGTCTTTGCGGACTCATCGGACGGATGTTTTGCTAGTGCATGGGCTGGGGTGGTGATTCTATTCACTAGGGTTGTGACCACACTCCTCACCTCGCCTATAAATAGAACCCTCCCGGCAGGTCTAAAGTAACGGCGTGAACAGTAAGTTGGGCTTGGTCAAGTGTTGCGGTCTGCGGTTTTCTGCCCGTGCGGGTTGAGTAGTGTTGATGGTATATTGTGTGCAGGTCGCGCGGCTAGCTTCAAGGAGCCAAGAGTTGGGCATTGAAGTGTGCGGTGTCTGCGGTCTCAGCTGGTCGCTTCTGCGGATTGTCAGTTTTCTGCTTTAGCTTGATCAAGTTCCAATAACCTGTCTGTCGGTCTCAGGCGGGTAGGCGGTCTGTTCCTCTATTCTTCAGCAGGCAGCGAATAACGGTGTGTCCGCGCGACCTTGCGGTCTCGGCGGACTCCGTCTGTTATTCAGCTTGTAGCAGTTGTAGCTTGGGCGGCTTGGGCGACCTTGGAGGACGAGGCGGTCTCGGCAGTCTCTAGTGCTGTCTGCCCGGCTTGTTTGTTCTTTCTGTTTGTAGCTTGTGTACTAGCGAAATCATGTCTCACTACGTATACCTCGCCTTGTAAAGAAGTGTGAATGAATAAAAGACCTGCTTGTTCTTCCATTTATGGTTGGTGTTAAACTTGCACCTTTGGCTTCCGCATGATCAAAGTGTGAACTGGGTAGATCTGAGAATATTAATTTGGCTTTAGGCTACCTTGCTGACCACTTTGAGAAAATTTAACACACCTATGTATAGTCAGGGTCATGTCTGTGTCCTAGAGTTTAGGCTAAGTCCTTAGAAACAACCACATATGGACAAGCCAGCAAAAGACTGCAGAAGACTCAGACTTAGAAGAAAATCAGTTCAGAAAAATGAGTTTGACGTTCGTCAAACTCAGCTCGACGAAAGTCGTGCTCTGCTCGACGATCTCAGAGTAAATTCTCTCAGTTGAGCTCGACGATATTCGAGCTCAGGTCGACGAATTCTGGGTGATCAACTTCAACATATTAAGTCCAGAATCCTTTCTTTGAACTCAGGTCGATGAAGTTACATTATCAGCTCGATGAACTTAGAGCACAGAAATGGGAAGTTCTTCACAGAAAGCAGTTAGCTGATCTCAGGTCGACAAACAAGAATTATCAGGTTGACGAACACGATTTCACTTGTCGACGAACTTTGGACTCAGGTCGACAAAATCTGTTCTCTGCTCGACGATTGCTGTGCAGTTCCAGACTTGGATTTTTCCCTCATGTTGTCCTTATTCTCTTGCAGTAATTCCTGAATAATCAATGTTTATATTCTCTGAATATAGCTGTTAGTAGCAGCATTGATTAGGGTCTTCATCAGGAATATTACTTGTCATTTTTAATAGCACAGTTGGGGAAATCCATTAATGCAATATTCTCTCCAGCCGGATTTTCATTCTCTAGGCAATCAGCATTCAATGCAGACAATTGAAATTCAAAGGAGAAATTAGACAGAGATATATAAAAAGATTTTTTTCTCTTTTAGTCGAGAAGATACTGTTGGAACCAGCTTCCTGGTCCCTCCTAGAGTTCGAAACAGGATGCACCCCCCACGTACTCTCCCTGCGCTACCGTCCTGACGAGAGTCAATGACCTGAAAACAGACCGAGGGGACTCAGCTTGGAGGTCCCGCCTCTTACCCGGAAGAACTGAGAGTCTTCCCCTCCCTAGCCAGTGCTGAGCTAGGTGCCTGTGAGGAAAATAGTGGAAAGGTTCAACAACCTTCTCAGGCACCTTATCGGTCTATTTATAGGCCTCTGAATCTGATCTGCAAATATCACTTCTAAATCCACCTGAAAAGACCAAAACACCCTGGGCTGGGTCTGCCAATAGCCAAACTTCGCTGTTCTGGAGAGCTATATGCAGGCCTCCAGGGGTAAAAATGTAAAACTATCTGGGGCACAAGGGTAAAATCCCCCTTGTGGGAAAAAAGGTAAAGACCATCTTTTTTCATGTGGCGAGTGGGGAGGGGCCCGTCAAGTTTTAGGGGATCTCGCCTGTGGGCTACTCGCCCGCGCCCGGAGGCCTCGTCTAGCTAGCTCTCGCCTAGCGAGGTCTCGCCTAGCGAGGTCTCGCCTAGCGAGGTCTCGCCTTATCTCCCGGGCTGCCCCCTCCTTTCTAGGGGGTTGGCCCCCCTTCGTCTCGCCGGACTTCCTTCCTTGCTTTGTCGGGCTACTCGCGAGCCCAAGGTTGTACACAATCCCCGCTCTTTACGAGGTTGCCCTAACCTCGGAAAGAAACGTCCAACCGTGGCTCGCGATGCTAAGATTCCTTCATGAGAATCTTAGGTGGGCCCCTCCTCCCCTCATACCGCCTATAATTATGAGGAGAAAGCCTGCATTTGGAACTCTTTTGCCTTCATCCTTTCTTCTTTCGGAATGTCTCATAGTCAAAGTTTCCGCGAGCGTCTTGCGATTGTGCGAAGGCGAAACAAAGCCGGCACGGATGCCCTTTTTCCAGATCTGGGGCGCACTCCTCCCGTAGCCTCCCCGCCCTCTCGCACAAAGAAAGCGAAAGCTGTCTGCGCTCCTCTCTCGGCGGGCGCAACTTCTTCGGCCGCTCTGATAGACAACCCATTCTCTTCCTCAGGGGGGAGGCAGGTGATCACGTTATCTTTCCTTTCTCTTGTTTCTCCTGTCTGACTATGCTTTCTCAGGGGAGTTTCGCTGATTCGCCGGTGCCTGCCGATCCCCCTAATAATGTAAGTCAAGTTCCTCAGCGCACAGACTCGCCCAAGGTGGCCTCTCCACCTCCCTCGCGGAGAGAAAACCTCTCGCGAGTTGTGGGGAACCATCGAATCCCAAGTAAGATCTCATCCCTTCTCGCCTCTTGGTTGATTCGCCTTCTTCCATTCGGCTTGCGCGGGCTAACTATTGCTTGTGATCTCTCGCTACTTTCGCAGGCATCCATTTTGATTCCGATACTGAGGAAGCTCCCGCGTCTCCTCCCCTCTCACCTCTTCCTCATCTGGGCGAGATCGAGGACTACCTAGGTGATCCCATGGACCCTCTGGAATTGAAACGGAGGACTGCCCGGATGTTCCGCAAATATACACACATAATCCGCGAGATGGAGCTCGAGAAGCAAGCCTCCGACCGGTGCATGGAGTGGATTGAAGCAGATCACCACCGCCTTTCCGCAATGGTGGAAGCGGACGGGGTGCTAGACGGGACTGACCCCCAGGCCATACTGAACGAGACGGATGAACATCTCCGTCTCGCGCGCCGCGGCGTAATCGTCGCTCGCGCCTTTCATCTTCCTGGTCGCCCGCCATGTGCGGGAGGAAAAGATGGCCGCTGGCAGTGGGTGCGGAACTAAACTATCCCAGTCCCGTCTCGCCTCCTCTAGATCTCGTTCTTCTTAATGTCGCTGTTTTATTACTGCTATGTTGTACAAACTTATTCGGGCGAGACGTCCCCTTCTGCGGGACGATTTATTTTTTGTCTTTTGGTCACGCAATGGTCGTATCATGTCGTCTTTTCATTATTGCCATGATTAGATATTACTTTATTTTATTAATCCTGCAATGATGACTTGCCTCGAAAGGATGTCTGCGGCGCCTCCGCCTCTTGAGTTCTAGAGAGAGAGTGAGAGAGGGAGAGTGAGATAAGAGAGAGAGAGAGGGGGAAAGAACGAGGCGCCTGGATGTCCCCTCATTTCCCGCCGCCTTACTTTCCCGCCCTTTTCTCTACCCCTTATAAATACCTTCAACCACTACCACTGCCCCTCACTATTCTAAACTGTTCTTTTGATCCTGGTTCCCGTTTCTCCTTCGTCATCTCGCGTCTCTCTCTCTGGGCCATCCATTCTTTCTTTTGCCGCTTTCTCGCCAATCATGGGGAAGAAGAAGACCGAAGAGGGAGAGGGACGCAGCCGCTGCGGGAAGCGTTTTGTCGACCATGACTTCCCTCTCGGCAGACTGCCGGAGGAAGACCAAGCTCGCTTCGCTCGCGAGTACCTCTCTGATAGCTACCCGTCTCGCCCGCCTAAGGTGGGCGAGTGTATCAACACCTTTTATCACAACGAGCTGGCTTTCCCGGTCTCGCACTTTGAGGCGGGGCTGAGGCTTCCCCTCTGGCCGGAGGTCAAATTGGTGCTGAAGTACTTCGGGGTCGTCCCGGCCCAGTTCAACCCCAACGCCATCTCCATGTTGGTCGCCTTCGCCTGCTACCTGCGGCGAGAGCGTATCGAGTTTAGTCTAACCGCCTTCCGCAAGCTGTTTGTCTACCACGCCAAGGACGACGACATTTCTTACTTCACAGGCCAAGGCCTTAAAGTATGCGAGACACCGAACAAGAACCACCATTGGTTGACACGGTTCGTCTTCATATGCTGGGATCTGGGTGGCATCCCCCTCGCCCCGGTATCCCCCGCCGAGTGTTATTATGATACCCCCAAGGTGGGGGGTGCCGAAAAAGAACTCTGCGATTTCTTCGTGGGGAAGAATTTTGAAGTCCAATACCTGCGGCGAGACCTGGACTCGCTCCCCGCCGTTTTCCCGGGCGAAGGTACACCTCTATTTCCTTCTGTCCCCTTAAATTCTTACCTTCCGCTGACTGTCACTTTATCTAGGAGAAAGGACCGTCCCCGTCCATCCCCCTTACCAGAGCAATCGAGCTCTCGCCTTGGCAAATATGGCGGCGGAGGCTGCGAAAGATACGCTGACCCCTGTCGCCAAGAAGAGGCCCGCGGGCGAGGGTGCCTCTCACCTCAGCCCCAAGAAGAAGAAGAAATCCGTGTCCTTCGAGAAGGAAAAGCCGGCCAAGAGAAGAGAAGAGCTAGCGGGGTCTCTATCCCCTATCACCCTATCGTCTCCCTCGCCTCCGCGACGGCCCGTCTCGCCAGCCCGCGAGACGGTCTCTGCAGAACCAGCTGTCCACAGCCGGGTTCAGCCATCTCAGCTTCCTCCTGGCGAGGCTGGCTCGTCCAGCCGCCCGGCTCCCGCCTCACACCCTAACTACAATATGGGGCCCGCGACGGAGGATGACGCCGGCGAGCCGGTTCTGATATGGGAGCAAGACCTCAACCGCGTTTCAGTGTCCACCCTTCTCCCTTCCTGGAAGGAACAGGACCACCCCACCAGCCATGCCTTCTCCCTAGGCTTTGGGCTGTATGGCGGTCTTGGCTCCGAACCTGCTGACAACGAGGCATCGCGGGACCACATTCTAAAAAGCGCCCACTCACAGTTTCGCTCCTTGGAGCTCGCACACCGCGTCTCGCGCCGTCTCGTCTTCAACAACAGGAAATGGAAAGAGGCGGAGACCGGTCTCGCCGCGGAGCGCGAGAAGTCCATTGACCTGGAGAAGCGGTTGAATGTTGCTGACAAACTCCTTGCACAGAGCCAGGGCGGCGTTGTAAGTTTCCTTATCTTTGTCTTGCTAGACTTACCCTTGCTCCTTATAGTCCCTTACTTTCCCCCCTCCCGCAGGATGCCGAGACGGCCAACAGGATGCGCTCGCGTATCGAGGAGCTGGAGGGGGAAAACAAGAAGCTGAAAGCCGAGAATCTTCGCCTCCGGAGCAGTGCGACACCCCCACCGGATCAGTTTCCCGTTCCTTCTCGATATTCCGTGGATGAGGTAGAGGCCATCTGCCGGGGCTCAAATATCAAGACTGCGGAGGTTGTCCTCAAGATGATGAAGGAGCTAGGAGTGGTGCGCGCTGATGCGGAGACGGTGACCGTCCGCGACCTAGTCCCGCGCTTGTTCGACGAGTCGGACGACAGCGCCTCTTCTGACAACGAGTAGTGCACCATCCCCTGCAATGTCTTCCTCTCGCCCTCTTCTTTTTGTCTAATACTTATGATTCTGGTTCAATTTCTTAAAAGGAGAGCGAGGTGTCTCTGCCTTATTAATTTTTGTTTGAAACTTTTTATATGCTAGCTGCCGCTTCCCTCTTTGGGGCGCTTTGTGTAATAGTTACTCAGGAGGCACCTTTTTAGATGTTATTTTAATTGCTACCTTAATCATCCACCCTCTCGCTTAGCTACTAGTCCAAGGTGTAGGGCTATTTTTTGGGACGTTGTTTAATTACTACTTTTATTGCCTTCCATTTCGCTTAAAAACCCGCGCGAGGCACCCTTTATCGCTTTTTACCCGTCTTGATTACCTCCGTTAGCGCCGCGCCGCGAGATCATCTCGCGCCGGAATCCTTGGGTCCTGCCGTCTCGCCCAGTCGGTTTCGGCCACTTCAGCTCGATTGAGCCTGGGATGAGGAAAATCCTCCCGCCAGTTGCGAGACTACCTATGGCGAGTGCCGGCCAGGGACCCTCTTCCCTGGCCCAATTCCTGGCCCCTCTCTGTTTTAGGGACTATCACCCTTTTGATGAATCATGGATTTTTCCCCACGCGAATTCTTACCCTTAGACTTGTCCCCTCAAGTGAGTAACGCCCTTCCGAAACACCCTCAACCACCGAGGGAGCCTACAGCTCTGCCAGCTAGATGGGAGCCTGGTCAGCGGGTTTGCTCGGGGTCTCCTCTCCAAAACACCACCAACCACTGAGTGAGCCTACAGCCCTGCCAGCTAGATGGGATCCTGGTCAGCGGGTCTGCTCGAGGTCTCCTCTCCAAAACACTACCAACCACCGAGTGAGCCTACAGCCCTGCCAGCTAGATGGGAGCCTGGTCAGCGGGTCTGCTCGGGGTCTCCTCTCCAAAACACTACCAACCACCGAGTGAGCCTACAGCCCTGCCAGCTAGATGGGAGCCTGGTCAGCGGGTCTGCTCGGGGTCTCCTCTCCAAAACACCACCAACCACCGAGTGAGCCTACAGCCCTGCCAGCTAGATGGGTGCCTGGTCAGCGGGTCTGCTCGGGGTATCCTCTCCAAAACACCACCAACCACCGAGTTAGCCTACATCCCTGCCAGCTAGATGGGAGCCTGGTCAGCGGGTCTGCTCGGGGTCTCCTCTCCAAAACACCATCAACCACCGAGTGAGCCTACAGCCCTGCCAGCTAGATGGTAGCCTGGTTAGCGGGTCTGCTCGGGGTCTCCTCTCCAAAACACCACCAACCACCGAGTGAGGCTACAGCCCTGCCAGCTAGATGGGAGCCTGGTCAGCGGGTCTGCTCGGGGTCTCCTCTCCAAAACACCACCAACCACCGAGTGAGCCTACAGCTCTGCCAGCTAGATGGGAGCCTGGTCAGCGGGTCTGCTCGGGGTCTCCTCTCCAAAACACCACCAACCACCGAGTGAGCCTACAGCCCTGCCAGCTAGATGGGAGCCTGGTCAGCGTGTCTGCTCGGGGTTATTTCTACAAATCATCTCGCCTCTGGTGCCTCACAAAGGTCACCCGCACTTTCATCGCATCAAGAAAGCACATCAGGATGGTAAGCATTACACATTAATAATAATAAAAAAAGGTGCGATGGAATAGAATGCTATGGATAAAATCTCTTCAAATCATCACCACTCCGGGCTCGCTCGAGAGATACCCCGTCCACATCCTGGAGGTGGTACCCTCCTGACTTTAAGACTTCTTTTATTACAAAAGGACCCTCCCAATTGGGGTTCAGTTTTCCTACAGAGGCTCCTCTACCCTCCGCGTCAACCTTTTTTAGGACCAAATCTCCTTTCACAAACTGTTTTAACCCTTACATGCTTGTCGAAGTACCTCGCCATCCGGCGCTTGACCTCCTCCTGCCGGACCATGGCTATATCCCGGAGCTCCTCCACGAGATCCAACGAAAGTCTCTGTTCTTCTTCGTTCTCTGCTCTCCATCCTTCGGTTCCTTCCCTTGCTGCCGCTACTCTTGGTGATGTGACCTCAAACTCGACATGCATGACGGCCTCTGAGCCATAAGAGAGCTTGAATGGGGTTTCCCCCGTGGCTGTGTTTGGTGTGGTCCTCAAGGCCCATAGTACTGATGGCAGTTGCTCGACCCAGCTTCCTCTCAAATTTTCCACCTTTTTCTTCAATAGATTGACAATAACCTTATTAGCCGCTTCGACCTGTCCGTTACTCCATGGATGATGAACAGAGGCAAAGCGGAGATCTATCCCCAAATGAATGCAGAAGTCCACGAACTCCCTGGTTGCAAACTGTGGTCCATTATCTGTCACAATGGCTAGGGGCAGCCCATGCCGGCAGATGATCTCCCCCCATACGAAGTTCTTGACTACCTGCGAGGTTACCTTAGCCAATGCTTTCACCTCCAGCCACTTCGAAAAGTAGTCCACCATGACTATCAGGAATTTCCTTTGGCCACTCGCTTGGGGAAGGGGCCCACCAGATCTAGTCCCCATATAGCGAATGTCCAGGGAGCTGTGATGGTCTGCAACCTCTGGGCCGGCAGGAGCTGAAAGGGGGCAAATTCCTGACATTTTTGACACTTTTTCGCGTATTCCTCCGCATCTCTCCGGAGGGTGGGCCAAAAGTACCCCTGCCTCAGCACCCTCCCTTCTAAAGTCCGGCTCCCCGAGTGACTCCCACATTCTCCCGAGTGGATCTCTTGCAGAACCTTGGGAGCCTCCTCCTCTGACACACATCTGGCCAGCAGACCCGACAAGGTTTTGCGATATAGAACTCCATCCTTCAGCAGGTAATACGCCGATTTGTATCTGGTATGCTTCTTGTCGAGTTCCATTGCGGGTAACTGCCCTGATGCCAAAAAGGTGATAAAGGGGTCCATCCACGACCTCTGCTGGCATACTTTCCATAAGCTCCCCTTCCTCTATAGACGGTCTGAAGAGTTCCGTCACCGTTCCCCCGCGCTCGAGGGCCATGTTTGGCGAGTTGGTCAACCTGAGTGCTCTCTTCCCTCGGGACGTGCCGAATGGAGAAGCTTCGGAACTGCCCTATGACGACTTTGACCTTTCCTAGATACAACTGGAGGGTTGGCTCCCTTGCCTCAAACTCCCCTTTGATCTGGCCTGCCACCACCATGGAGTCTGTCGAGGCCTCAATGTCTTGTATGCCCAGCTCCCGGGCTAACCTGAGTCCCGCAATGACCGCCTCATATTCCGCTTGGTTGTTGGTGATTGCGAAATGGATCTTCAAGGCCTGCTCAATCTGGGTCCATTCCGGGCTAATCAAGACCACTCCTCCTCCAAAGGAATTTCTCCCTGACGCTCCATCTGCTATCATCTTCCAGGTTGCCCAGGGGGACGCCTCCGTTTCCTGGACCTCCACTATGTAGTCTACCAGGAAATCGGCCACCGCCTGTGCCTTTATGGCGAGCCGAGGGATGAAGGCGAGATCGAATTCACTGAGTTCTATTGACCATTTTGCCAACCTCCCCGAGTGCTCTACTCCCTCCAGGATGCGACGGAGGGGGTGATCCGTTACCACTTGTATGGAGTGAGCCTGAAAATATGGCCGGAGCTTTCGGGCCGAGATGATGAGGGCAAATGCTAACTTCTCAAGAATGGGGTACCCGAGCTCCGCTTTTTTCAGGACCCTGCTCACATAATAGATCGGAAATTGTTTCTTCCCTTCTTCTCTCACAAGGACAGAGCTCACCGCCACAGCACCTACCCCCAAATATAGAAATAAGACCTCTGCTTCCCTTGGTCCCTGGAGTAAGGGCGCCTGGGTAAGCTGTTGTTTTATGGCCTGAAAAGCCGTCGCGCATTCCGAGGTCCACTCGAATCTCTTGCCTCCTCTCAGCGTTCGGAAAAAGGGCGAGCACCTCTCCCCCGCTCGAGAGAGGAACCTGCTTAGCCCGGCCAACTTGCCGGTGAGGCGCTGGACTTCCTTAACATTCCTAGGGGACTCCAATTCTAGGATTGCTTTTACTTTTTCGGGGCTGGGCTCCACTCCAGATGGAGTGAGTAGGTGTCCCAGGAACTTTCCCCTGCTAGCACCGAAAACGCACTTCAGGGGGTTGAGTCTCATTTTATACTCCCTTAGGGTTTCAAAGGTCGCTTCTAGATCTTGGATATGAGCCCCGAGGTCCTTGCTTTTGATCATCAAGTCGTCTACGTAAATCTCGAGATTCCTTCCTCTCTGCTCTCGGAAAATCCGATCCATCATCCTTTGATAGGTCGCGCCCGCATTTTTCAAACCGAAAGGCATCATATTAAAGCAGAAGCATCCATCCTCCGTGACGAAGGTGACGTCCTTAACGTCCGGAGGATGCATGCATATTTGATGGTACCCAGAAAATGCATCCAAGAAACTCATAAAGGGGAAACCGACAGCTGAGTCAACCAGCGCGTCGATTCGGGGCAGCGGGTAACAATCCTTGGGGCATGCTTTATTTAAAAGAGAAAAATCCACGCACATTCTCCACTTACCCTCCCTTTTTTGACCATTACAACATTACTCACCCACCCCGGATACTTACAGGCGGACACAAACCCCGCCTTAAGCAATTTTTCCACTTCCTCTCTAATAGGTCCGGCCATCTTGGAAGCGATGGCTCTCTTCTTCTGTTGTATGGGGCGAGTGTTGTGGTCTAGATTGAGGCGGTGACAGGTGACTTCTGCATCGACCCCTGGCATGTCCGCGGCGCTCCATGCGAAGACGTCAATATTTTTCTGCACGCAGGTCCTGATCTTCTCCCGGTCCTCCGGGGTGAGCTCGCCACTGATTTTTATCCTTTCTTCCCGGCCTTCCTTGGTGCGTATTTCTACCTCCAGGACTTCCACTGCCGCTCTCAACCTTGATGGTTCTTCCTCTCCTTCCTGCTCTGCCTGCACATCCTGCTCCTTGGCTTTGCCTTCTACGCTGTCCATTCTCCTCTCTTCCCCCGGATGCTCCGCCTCCCACTTGCTTGCCTCCTCTTCCTCCTATCGTGAGGCCCTTCTCTTTCCTGGCCGGACCTCCTCCCGGACGGCCCTCCCTCTTCTTCCCTCTGCCTTCTCTCTCTCCTCCCCACCTCTCCTTTTAGCTCCTCTCCCCCTGCTGCATCCGTCTTTTCGTCCTCCTTTCCAGCCACTTCCAGCCTCTCCCCCATGTCCCAGTTCCTCACCATTTCTCCCTCTCCCTCCGCTCTTTCCTTCTCCTTTCCTTCTACCACCACCATCTCCCCGAACTCATCTCCCGCCATTTCTGGCTCCCCCGCAATGCCTCCCACCATTACTACTTCTTCCTCTCCTCCAGCATCTTCCTCCTCTCTTTGCTCTTCCCCATCCCCCTGTTCTTGTTGTAATTGCTCCATCCACTTTTCCCAACTCCTCCGCGTCTCCCTGCCAGGAGATGGTGTTCTGCCGTCACGTAGCATTCCCTAGCAGCCTTTGGATCCCCCGTACCCTGATTTGGGTACCTCCTGAATTCAGCTTCAAGCATTGGTGAAACGATGATGGAACGCATCTGAAAGCGCTGATCAAGGGCGTCCAAATATAGCGTTGTAACTACTGGGGGCATCCACTATGACAAAGCGGCAATTCCGGGACAGCCCTCCCAGGGTCACCTGAAGTCCCACTCCCCCCTCGACTTCTTTCCTTTCCCCTGAGAACCCAAACAGCGGTCCGTCCGCCGCCAGCACCCTCCGGGCCTCCACCCTCATTGCATTGAATGCCTTCTTGAAAATCACATTCACTGAGCTCCCATTGTCTACCAGGATCCGCGACACCGTAAGTTTTCGATGGCGGTTCGTATCACAAGTGCGTCACAGAAGGGGTCCTCATGGTCAGCATGTCTTTTCTTGAAAAGGTAATCTTCTCATCTGGAGGGGGGATTGCGAAGTTGAGGCGACGCTTCGGCGGTACATAGTGTGAAGGCTCGCCTTTCGAGCCGCCTCTATCCCCACCCCCCCATTGATCACTCCAATTCCCCCGCGGTCTCCTTCATCTGCTCGATCCACGCAGCGATCCTCTTCTCCAGTGACTGTTACTTCCTCTATCCTCACCGGCCTGGGCTGCTCTCCTGCCCCTCGATTCTCCTCATCTCTAAGAAGTCTGGGCAGGTAGCCGTTGCGTGACCTTCCTCCTCGTGGAAGTCACAATATGGCAACGCCACCTCCCCCCTGTCTTCCTTCCCGAGGTTCCTCCTCCTTCCTGCTCCTGCCCTCTTCCTCTCTCCCGACCCCTTCCTCTGCCTCGGCCGATGGCCATTGCCTGTTGCGGAGGGGGTAGGGGTGGTCTATGACCGTATCCCCACCCCTGCTGGTGGAACCTTCCCGGTCCTCCCTGTTGGTTCCTCCCCCCTTGGGGAAATCCCCTACCTTGTCCTGGGACTGGGCCTCCCTGCTGCTCTCCATCCCAGCTCCGGATAGGCCTGCGCCCTTGGCTCCTCTCTTCTCCTCGCCTCCGGTTGCCTCCCACCTGACTCTTTCGATTCTACCTCAGTAAGCCTTGCTAGCTTCTTTGCAAAAGCTGGGTTCGCCGCCTCCATTGCTATTTCCTTTGCCGCCTTCTCCATCAAGCCCTCAAAGGACAGCGGCGCCTTCCGGGTGAGGCTCATCTTGAAGAATCCTTCCCGCAGTCCCACCGTGAAGGCCATCTGGAGGAAAACCCCGGCACCTCCTGTATATCCAGAATCTCTTCTTGAAACCTGTCCACGTACTGAGCCAGCGACTCCTCCGCCTTCTGCTTAATTAAGAAGATCGACTCCGGGTTCTTTTTCCTTTTCTTAGATGTGGAGAACCGAGCTGGAAACTCCTACTCAAGTCCTCGAAGCAGTATATCGAACCTGTCGGGAGTTGATGGAACCAGTCCCTAGCTTTGTCCTTTAGGGTGATTGCAAAAAGGCGGCACTTAAACGCGTCTGTCATGGGTCTGATCGAGACAGCGTCTTCGAACCACTGCAAGTGGTGGAGAGGATCATCCTTCCCTACGTAGTAGTTCATCTCGGGCTCTCGGAAGCCCTGGGGACGGGAGCGGACAGGATCAGCTCGCAAAAAGGGGACCCTCTCGCCGCAGGTCTCGCTGCCCCTACTCGCGCGACGACCTCTCCTGGCGAGATGGCACTCGCCGGGCTTGGGAACAGCTCCCTTCCCGCCATGTCCCTCCCGCTCCCTTCCATCATCACCTCCTTCCCGCCTTCTCCCGGGGCATCCTCTCCTACTCGCATCGAGACGGTTCTTCCTGAGTCGCGAGGGCTGGCACTGGGGGCAGTGGAGTTGAACAGTCTCCCTGCCGCGAGATCCCTTGCAGTAGATCCATGATCCCCTTGATCGAAGCCATAAACTCCGCTCTCCCTACAAATCCCCCCTGGTTATCCGACTCCCCTCCTTCTCCTTCTCCGTGATCTCTCCCGCCATGTGGTTGCTCAAGGTCTTCTCTGAGGGCTACGCTCCACGCTCACCGCACAAAAATGTTGGAACCAGCTTCCTGTCCCCTCCTAGAGTTCGAAACAGGATGCACCCCCCACGTACTCTCCCTGCGCTACCGTCCTGACGAGAGTCAGTGACCTGAAAACAGACCGAGGGGACTCAGCTTGGAGGTCCCGCCTCTTACCCGGAAGAACTCTGAGTCTTCCCCTCCCTAGCCAGTGCTGAGCTAGGTGCCTGTGAGGAAAATAGTGGAAAGGTTCAACAACCTTCTCAGGCACCTTATCGGTCTATTTATAGGCCTCTGAATCTGATCTGCAAATATCACTTCTAAATCCACCTGAAAAGACCAAAACACCCTGGGCTGGGTCTGCCAATAGCCAAACTCCGCTGTTCTGGAGAGCTATATGCAGGCCTCCAGGGGTAAAAATGTAAAACTATCTGGGGCACAAGGGTAAAATCCCCCTTGTGGGTAAAAAGGTAAAGACCATCTTTTTCATGTGGCGAGTGGGGAGGGGCCCGTCAAGTTTTAGGGGATCTCGCCTGTGGGCTACTCGCCCGCGCCCGGAGGCCTCGTCCTAGCTAGCTCTCACCTAGCGAGTCTCGCCTAGCGAGTCTCGCCTTATCTCCCGGCCTGCTGCCCCCTCTTTCTAGGGGTTGCCACCCCCCCGTCTCGCCGGACTTCCTTCCTTGGCTTGTCGGGGCTACTCGCGAGCCCAAGGTTGTACAAATACATAACATAAATACCAGACACACAGAGAACAAGACATGCTACCAAAAAATATTCAAGAAAAGTCC